>MOOZ01000004.1:681100-696004 GCA_002930495.1 Cecropterus lyciades | reverse complement strand
GTTGACTGTTTTGCGCATTTTTCAAAGTATGACTGAGTGGGGTGAGAAACCCAAAATAGTAGGTAGAGTAATTATAAGAAGGGGTCCAAGAGGACAGTCCTGATTCTGATGTTAAACAAGACAGACCTCTATACGAATAAACCTATAATTTTAATCTTACTCGACCTGTGATCATTTTTAAGTAGATATTCCTAACATCCTATATCTACCGTAGTACGATAGAAAATATCCGATACTACATTAGTAATCTGCTGTCCTCATTTAATTTGACGACCAGTAAAAATAATACTAGACTACTGTTACTTATCGTTATGGTGACTTAGCAGGACTATATTTAAAATCCTATATCCCTCTACCTGTCCATACAATATTTGTATCTAAAATCTTACGGAATTGTAATAATTTTATCTGATCCGCATGTATTTAGTATAATTAATATGAGACTACTGTTACTTATGTTTGATCGCAATGGTGAATTGGCAAGTTTATATTTTAAATCGTTTTCCCTCCTTCTATCCATATTATATTGCCATGTAAAATCGTGCGGAATGGTATATAACTAACAAATTAAAATAGAATCCGCATGTGTTTGCAGTTGTCTGAATAAATTCACCTGCTCCCCGCCAACACTGTCGCCGCGACCGTAAAATAACTTCAGACCTCAGTTTTATGAAAATCAGTACCCGCGGCGCTGTTCGAGCTTCACCCGGCTTTTTGCTCTCTCTCGCTCATATATCATACTCCTTTTTTTGGCTATAAAAATACACGAAGGGGACGATAAAATTTTTAACGTTCCCGTATTACTTTTGCTAGTGTATTACGACGTTACGTAAAGGATTGCTCGCAACGGCAGTTTATTTGAAATATGCGATCCGATAGACGGTTAACTGCTGTAGTTAAATGCGAAAGAGTTGAATCACTTCTTGTTCGCTTTATCATTATGTCATTAAACCTATTGCGAGCGACTGTCTGTCTCTTATTTTAAAACGGTAGCTCTTGGTAAGGTAAAAGATGAACTGACCAGTTTAAATAAAAGTGACTGTAACACAATCGATTGAACGGGTTCGTACGAAATTCAAAAGTGGTAGAAGAATTTTCTTCTGGGATTGGTCTGTGGCGCATGTGTTAAAATATTTTTTTATTGAAAAGAGTGTATATAGATTTTTTCCCAAGAAAAGACTTTTGAGACTTTTGCCTTAATCACCGATGACTTAAAACGGACGAACCATATATTCGTCAATCTATTAATTCACAGGTTTAAACTGGTTATGGGATTTTGTTTGAATGATCGGATTTAGCCTCGTCGCCCTTTCAATAAATCGCGGACATTATAGGTATCGGAGGCAGTATTCTATTATAGTCACATAAATTTGTTGATCCAACATCGCCTTGCAAATCGATCGTCAGATTACCGCGGGTTACTATATTATGAAACCAAAAGTAACTAAAGGAAAAAAACGTATTTACCCTAATTTGGGAATAAAAATCGAAAAAGAAGTAACGAATTTCAGGTTAAATTTTCAGCGTGCATTATTTCTCCCGCCGAAATATATATCGTTTGAATTTGTTTTCCTTCCTATTTCGTTTTTCCCCCTCTTTTCTTTCCTCTTTTCGTTGCACTGATTACCGACGTTCATTTCTCGAGCTTGTTTTGACTTTCCACGAAAGCCATAACCCCGAAACGATTTCGGATTACGGCTATAAATATTAGAAACGAACAAAATGTGAATTGCAAATTGCGAATTTTCCTAATGACCACGTAGCCATCTAGTTGGCGACGATTAGTTTGTGAATATTACAAAAATCTATATTTTCGTGTCATAGCACCACTCTTCCTCTTCCCGTGGACGAGTACTACACGGGAACTATTACCAAAAATACTAATGAAAGTAGGCCTCAAAACGCTGTTGGATAGATGAATGGCTAGATATTTTCGTTTACAATTCCTGAATGCTTCAAGTACACGTAAGTGTTCATAATTTACTGAACGATATTTGATTTAGCTTTCTTTGTATTGTGTTTTTTTTTAAGTTACGTTCGGAATTGTATACTATAACTATTTCAAATCGGCTGTGCGCTATCTTAGACATCGGAGGAGATAAACAATTTTGTAGGGACTTGCCGTCTATTTGTAGATTAATTTCTATGTCAAGTCCTACTACATATACACACATAGAGAATGGTGCTGTTCTAGAATTACACGATTTTCTACTAGTACACTGATCTACTATTTTTATAACATCCGCATGGATGTCGTTTGGATAACATCCTATAAAAAGAATAAATTCCTGGTTTGCATAAAATTATGCGACGTCGTTGATCAGTTGGTAAGATCTACCTATATCATAGTTACACTAGTATATTCTGTACATAATTTACCTTATTATCCCGTATACTATTTTCCAATATATTTTGCAGACAGCTTTATTTATTTCCCAATAAATCTTACATCTTCTCGCTTGATTGCACAAAGGTCTCATTATAGGAAATGCCAGGGATAAATGACAAAAACAAGCGGTGATGGTGATATGGAACTTACGTAAAATAATATTTCGCCAATCGATTGAGAAGTCACAACAAATAAAGGATCAATACCGAACAGATGTAAGGGTGGTTGTACATTTAAAATGAAGCTGTAATTTTAATATCGTATGTTGATTAGCTTATACATATATAAGGTTATGTATATAAGTTATTAATTACTGAACTTAATAGAGTGCAGATTTTACGTGCAGCACTCTCTTTATGCAACACTCTACTTTGAAGTGACTGAAAGATTCATACAGATATGCCTTGGTCTGGCGATGTGCCGACCTATCATGTGCAAATAAATTTATACGTATCTATGCTATGTGACTTGTAAAGTTAATTGAAACTGCGAAAGATTTAACTAGGGTGGTAATACGTACACATGTTAAACTTCAAATACAAGTAAAACACACAAATTTAAATGAAGTCTTTAGGAGCAATGACATACACATCCATGAGCGATGATAAATAGGTTGCTCCCACTGCTTGGAGCCAATCTTGACATGCTAGATGATGATAATATTAGTCACGTTGTGTGTACGATGTTTCTCATTGAGCATGAATGTGTGTATGTCTGCCATACATTTTCGCAATGACCTTTGGTTGACTGGTGGAGTGTGGTCTTAGGCATTAAGTTAAGCTTTTGTAGTCAATTAGTTGGTCTTTCAAAGATTAAATAAATAAATGTTGAAGGTAGATTTATCCTAACTAATTTTTGAAATGAAACTTGTTTAGAATCGTAGTGATTTGAAAAACAGTCGTCAGCGCAACGACTAGATGGCGCTGTTCAGAATCTCGCTAACTATTTTACTTCGTAGCTTGTATAAGAGCTTTGGTATATGCCAAATAACCTTATTTGGCATACGGCTGCAGCCATCGGACACCTGTCCGATGGCTGCAGTGATTGCTTAGCCGATTTTTTAAAAGGCGTACATAAGTCTTTATACCCTCATGCTAAGAAATATTTTATTATTTATTATTTTTAATTTTCACGTCTGCTTTTTATTTTATTTTTATCTCCCAGTGTACTCAAACCTTATAAGGTCCTGCAATAAGACCGGGTGGATATCCATTTGCATTTGTAATTTCCACGCGCCGCCGATCGCCGTAAATACGACCGTCCATAGTCTATTGCGACTGTTCACTTCTGTAAGGACTTTGTATATTTTGGAATTTTATTATCATCGCATTTGCTTGTTCTTTATTTCTGTATTTGCTTTATTAAGAATTTCGCGAAAGATTCCATGGTAAGGTTGGATTTTCTTCTGAATAAGAAAATTGCTGATGTTAATTTATTAGACAGGTTGCACTTTGATTAAAAAGGTCGCTTGCGTTTTTCCATTTTTTCTCTCTTGTAGCAGCATGATATCAATTACAACATCATCATCTTATTTGATGGTCGTCGATGGTAGACGGGCATCGAAAACTAAAAAAAAAAACTGAAAAAGAGGAAACAAAATTGGCATCAGTCACCGATAACATATTTTTTTGTACCTAAGATTAAAGAAATAAATATAACTTTTCTCAATAAATTATGATATACTAAATAACGATTATTGCATTTACCACTCACTCATTACAGAGAAAAAGCTGCCATTTTTTAATTAAAATTTACTGTGTGAAATTAGACAAAAGTAAATAATATCGAAATACCTCATCAAAAACTGTTGAGAACCACCATTAATCATTCGATTTGCAAAGGGAGCGGCGTCGCTCGCAACGCACCCGCGGGACTAACGAAACAGAGCCGCGTTTGAACTAAATGATCAGTGGTGAACTCATTATATTAATTAATTAAATTTGCGGCGAGGCAGAGGAAGCTGCGGTGATAATTGTAGGAGTTTATAGTGTAGGATAGATGGGGTCGGGATAATTGTTTATTGGTCCGCGTCGCTAAATATAAAGCAATGGCCTTGGACTAATTTTGGAAGCAATTTTGAGTCTCCTTACTGTCAAAAAATGGGTTCCGGGTTCGAATAGCCAGGCAGACATCAGAACAATGATATGTGATTTCTGTTCTGGGTCTGGGTGTTTGTCTATTCGTATTGGTGGGTTTAGTAGAGCAGTGATAGCCTACTGGTTGAAAGTCGGCCTCTCAAGTTCTCAACAGTGTGTGAACTCTACCAATTCCTATATTACTCTACCATTTCATATTTACCTATAAAATATGTATATTATACCCATAAAGTATATTATATATATAAAATATATTTCAAATACCTAAATTGTACTGGTTTCCATATATTTCTTTCAGTGAAGACTAACTATTCCCCATAGGAATTCAGCCGTTTCTCCCACAAGTTTTAAACTCAAAGTGCTTATCCCACACCTAATCCGCTCCGTCCACTCTCGCTACAGCAATAAAATGGAAGTTCATTACATTAACTTACATTAAGCTACAGGAAAGTTGCAATTGCTTACATTGTAAGTTGCTGCAATGGGATAGATTACATCACGGTACAATAACTGTAGGTGATTTCCTTATTTATACGATTGCATTTAGCGTATGAAAATGTAGATGACTCCCTTTGGACAATTGCAAAGCGGAATCGTGCACGAAAGTTTTCGTACATTATTTAGAAAAAAAAGGAAAAAATAACACGTCTGTTGTATGGGAGCCCTCCTTAAAAAATTATTTTATTCTGTTTTTAGTATTTGTTTTGTATAGCGGCAACAGAAATCATCTGTGAAAATTTCAACTATCTAAGTATAACGGGTCATGAGATACAGCCTGATGATAGACAGACAGACAGACAGACGGACACCGGAGCCATAGTAATTGGGTCCAATTTTTAACCTTTGGATACTTAACCCTAAAAACGAATCATTGCAGGAACTACACTTCGGTTTCCTCGGATTTCCCCGCTGTCTCCAGAGAAGGTAATAATGTCCATCTTTCTTATAGGTACAGATCAATTCCTGCAGCTACATTGGTAGTTTGAAAACTAAAATCGAAATTAAAATTAATTTACTACACTGATAACTATAAACTACTTCAGTTAAGTTGCATGTGTTCTTCTATCCGCTCGGAAGAAAAGGGGGGTGAAAAACGGGCAAGTTTTAATTTTTCACATTCACCTCAGAAATCAGTCACATAAAGCTAATATCGATTAACACTTTATGAATCGAATACACCAAAAATATTTTGTCTAAATATTTTTCTACATATTTTACTACATTTTTTTTTCAAATATCCCTAGATATATCTATACATATTTGACGAGAAGAATGGTCACATTATAATATAAGTCGAAAGATTGAATAGATTTCCTTGCACTCTCGCCAGAGCTCCCCTTAACTTAGTTTAGCCTTTAAGCCGGTTCGCGCCGCGAACTTTCTACTTTTTGCACCGTCCACTGGATCTATGAGTGCTAGACGTTTTATCCCTATGTACTTTATGTCTATCTGTTGGTTTGAATTATAACTAACGAAATGACTTGTACATTTGTGCATTAGGCAACATGTAAGATAATTTAAATGTTCCGACATAGAATCAACAGCTGGAAAATTACGTAATGTGTAGTACGCTACTAATATTTGTCATATATAGTAGAGTAAAAATGGTCCAATAAGAAATTATGACTCCCATACTTTGGATACAGAGCAGTGATAACTGAATGGATCAATCGAGAGTCTGAGGTTCGAATCTCAGGCACGCACCACTGATTTTTCTAAATTTATGTGCATATTAGAAGTTAATTATCACCGTTTTACGGTGAAGGAAAACGTCTTGAGGAAACCTACACACCTGAGAATTCTTTAAAAAAGTTCTCAAAGGTGTATAAAGTCTACCAATTCGCACTTGGCTAGCGCGGTGGACTATGGCCTAATGTTAATTTATCCTAATAATCATTCTCAAACTGAGAGAAGACTCGTGCCCAGCAGTGGGACAATAATGGGTTGTCGGTATTCTTTGTGTAGTGTGGTCTTAAATATCACTTCTTTCATTCTTTCATCTGAGAGAGTCTTAGAGACAAAGTTCAGGAGATGGACAGCGCCTTCCTGTGTAACATAAACACTTACTTCGGCCTCCAACACAGAGGTGTGGTGACTATTGACAAAATCCCCCATTAGGGGAGGCCTATATCCATCAGTCGACTTTAAAGGGCTGGTAGTTGCAATCATATTTCGAATTATACTCGTCTCACTGCGAAAAATTTCAAAGTTATGCGTGTATTGCATATTACTTATGACGTGCTTATTGACGCAAGAATACATTGACCGGCGATTTGAATGCTATGTATTCTTGCGTGCAAATAGGTGATTTGGCAACACCAGAGAATTGTTAAGATATTTATGAAATTAAAAAGAATCATATTTTTTATTATATAGGTATTCACAGACAAGCGGCGCCACGGGCATAGCATAGTTCGAATATACAGTACGAACAACTTACTTTGGACTTGTGAGAAAATATGGAAGTCGTACAAATTGGATGACGCAAACTTTTGAAGTGTTTTTGTGGAAACAAATTTGAAATATTTGAACTCGCATTTTCTAGCTGAGAATTGTTTTCATAGCTCAGGTGGCTGTTCGCGCACTATTGAGACTTGTGGAAATTAAACTGTCTATATACTTGAATTTTATTTGTAATTGCAAATAAATATTGTAATAATAGAAATAATTAAGTAACAATTTACAATTTATAATAATATTTTAGTAAGTAATTTTAGTAACATCGAAACACAAAAGTGATAAATAACATTTTAAAAATTCAAAAAAATATCGATCCATTCATCAGCCTTTTCAGGTCTATTGCTGTTATGCCTAGGCCTAGACCTCGCCTAATAATTTTTTTTTTTTCAGCAGTAGACCTAAAAAGGCTGATGAATGGTCATATAGGTCTAGGCTTAGGCCTTGGCCTATTGATTTTTTTTTTTGCAATAGTCACCGCACCTAGCATGTGTTTGTCACTGCAGGGGATATTGCCACAGAGAAAGACGCAGCTGCCTATCCCCTGAATCTTGTCCTCTAGTCGCGACACACACGACGACATCTACGGAAAGAGAGGCATTTATCATTATTACTATTTACGACTGACACCACACAGCACTCATCAGGGCAATTTTAGTCTTCCCTATATCCCTTTAGGGAAGACACAAACTTAAACGGTGAAGAACTCTTTGTAATTCGACTCCGGACGCATCACTGTCACACTATTTCTGCCTAATAACAGCATTATTATACTTTGCTAGTATGAAGTTTGTGATAAGGGAGATATACTTATGCGAGGTTCCAACTTAGTCTTCAGAGGTAGCATCTGTGGCTAACCTCAGGTGAGACTCTGATCTTATCTGGAGTTGATTACAGATGTTTATGGACGGCAGTGGCCACTTACTATCAGGTGGACTGCATGCTCGTTTGCTCATTTAATAATATAAAAAGGACACTACTTATAAATATTTGCGTAGTACACGACATTGAGTAGCTTAAAAATTTTCATCATACTAAAAGCAATTAGCACAGAAGAAGCGTGACATATGGCCCAAGCGTTGCACAGTTGAAGCATAGATATTAAGCGGTGCCTCATACGTGTGCGTGATTATTCTAGACAAGCTGAGCCCCGCGGATATACCCGCGTTTAAAAAATGTAACTTAACATAGTTACATGTAGCCGAAATTTTAAACCTTATACAATTTTAACACTATAGCATTGTTTCAGAGAGGATTGATAGCAATTGACAGTATCGGTGGTAGTGCGCATAGACCGCACGTGCGCATAGACCGCACGCGGGTCTTAGGTTTTAATTTTTTGTGCGGGACCCTAATTAAATTTTCTAAAATAGAAGTAGCCTGAGTTACGCCTTATGACATCTGCTAACCAACAGTGAAAGTCCCGTCGAAATCGGTCCAGCGGTTTCAGAGATTACCCAGAACTAACAGACAAACAGACAGACAAAAAATTCAGTAATTGATGTTGCATTATCAGTATCGTGTAAACTTCCATACGCATTTGGTAAAAAGCTGTTATTTTGATATTACAAACAGACACTTCCATTTTATTTAGATGTATAGATAGCAAAGTTCTCCCAAGTTTGTGCTCTTAAGCGCGGAGGAAGTAAATGTTACATAAGTGCAGTAAATGGCTGATTTGTTGCTTCCACTTACAGTTGCGTCGTGCAGTGGGCCACTTAAGGCACATGTCTGACAGCAAATAGCTGGCGATAAATAATATTACCTTAGTCGTTGTCAATGACTATTTAAAAATATGTTACAAGCGGTGACGTCACAATGAGTACATTGTCTGTATAAAACAATCTGGGCTACTCATAACTTGAGCGACTGTGGTTAGCGCGACTGCCAAGGTAGGTAAGACCATAAACTAAATCGTAAGTATGCTACGTACCTACATTGCAATGGGTACATTACTGGTAGGTAGGTAACAATAATCATAAACAATTATTGTTTACTGGAATCGTAATAAACTCGTACTAAGAACACGGTAGCTAAAGCGACAAAATGGCAGCTACAGCAACTGTCGTTTAATCGATAGTAAACAATGGATAAAATCAGCTAAAGCAACTTAGCAATATCTTTCCTTTTTAATTTTATAAAGCTGAAGAGTTTGTTTAGTTGAACACGCCATTCGCAGGAACTACTGGTTCGAATTGAAAAAATATCTTTGTGTTGAATAGTTCATTAATAGAGGAAAGTTATAGGCTATATATATAACATCACGGTAGGTTTGTTATTTTTTTATTTTTATGTAATATGAAACCGCGGATCACAGCATGTTTATTAGAAACGCTTAACTCGCTGCTCGTTTACGGTACGCGGTCAAGCAAGCGCTATAAGACGCTTCGTGCTTATGTATATTGGATTACAACATGAGTGTGTGGAGCCAGCCAAGTAAGTTAGTACAGGATTAACTAGGTCAATGCAAAAGAACTCCTGAGATTTTATGGGTAAAATAGTTGCTCCTACTTGTGTGCTTAATATAAACGCTTTCTACACTCATAAACGCTTTCTACACTCATAGCCCCACAGTAGGATTTTCTCCTGTGTCGTGGGTGCCATGGACACACAAAGACGAATACACAAACACCCAGACGCAGAACAGAAATTTAAACTCTTCATTCAGATGTCTGTCTGGCCGGGGATCGAACCCGGGACCCACTGCGTGTCAGACCGGTATGGTGATCGCTCAGCCACGCGGGTCGTCAGAATCAGTTTATATGTAAGTACACATAGGCCATAGGGAGAGAGCGGCAGCTATTAGTACATTAAACGTGCAAGCCATGGATCATATTCATATACAATTAAATAAATAGTGCAGCCCATTTTCGGACATCTTTACATATACCAAACAAGAGATCCTACACAAGCTACGAAGTAAAATCGTTAGCGTGATTCGGAAAGGGCTAAGGCCATCTAGTTGTAGGGCCGACACTGTGCGCATTTCGTAACGCATTTTCGTTTCATTGAGTCTCAAATCAAAACGATTTATTAATATTTCATTTTAAAAAGTGTGTTTCGAAAATTACATTTTTCAATAGTTATTACAAGTTTTTCTTAATTATGATCCTACCGTAAGCAACGTTCACATTTTGTAACCGTAAAGAATCAAGTTTATTCTATTTTTTTTAATAATAAATTCAAACAAGAACGTGCAAATAGTTAAAAATATGATAAGTAAAATAAATAAACTAGAGGATTATATAATTAAAAATTATGTCATTTTAATTATATTAAATGCGTTGCGTCATTCAACGAGCCGCAATGAATAAGGGAAACGTGAAGTTATCTAATTAAAATACGCGTAGAACTTGTCTGTCGCTGGTGAAAGTTTATGAGGGGTTTTGTTTTCTTTTTTTTATGGCATTCATGTGCAACTGTAACCTGATGATAAGTGGTTGTTGCCGCACTTGGATATGCTAACTGTAGTGTTTCAGAGGTTCGAAGCCTCCTAGATCTTAAACTGTCGAACGTGAAGAAGACTTGACGAATTATGGTGACTATTATTCCTAGATTTCAGCATATAATTATTTTACATTCCTTAAGAACTGCGAACGACTAGCGTTTGATTATTTCAAGCCTTTTTTCTCTGTATTGACTTATTGGTACATTCATTTTTGTAACAGGCTGTCGTGTTTTACACCTATCTACAAACCCTTTGAAATATGCTGTTGGATATAGGTCTCGCTAATCGTGGTTTTTTGCCAGAAGTCGCTGCGCCTGGCATGCACGTGTTGGTGATAGCAGTGGGTCTTGATGTTACACACGAAGACTCTGCTGCCCAACTCCTGGATTTTGTCTCTTCGTCATCAACCATTTATTGTCCTACTGCTGGGAACGGGTCTTCTCTCACATTGAGAGTTTCGGGCCATAGTCCACTGCGCTGGCCAAGTGCGATTTAGTAGAATTCACATACCTTTGATAACACACTATTTAAGAACTCTCAGTGATGCGTCCTTGGGATTGGAACCTCAGACCCTCGATTGGAAGGCTGAGTTGCAACCATTCGACTATCACTGCTCACTTTTGGTCTTTCAGTCGCTTTTAACTACTACCGCGGGAAAAGAGGGAGCGGTGCTATTCAAGATCGACACCACTTGTCATCTCTCATCCTTATCATGTTAAAAGTAAACTTTATAAAGACTCTTAATAGCCAATTAACAAACACATAGAGCTGTTACCTACTGTAAACATCCCATTATCGTGACCTAGTTCCGTATATCGCCACATCCGGTCCGGATTGGACCCCATCATATTTCAATTATAAAGACACTCTAAATAACCAGATAATCTCCTGTTAACGTACTTATAGTGGCTATTAAGTGCAACCTACTGTGAATATCCCGTTACCGTGGTTTAGTTCCGTATATCGCCACATCCGGTCCGAACCGGATGTAACCAGTGTGCCTGCAACCCCTTATCGGCAACTCGCTCACGCATAAACACGTGAAGCTTTGACCGGACGCCGACGGATATAGCCGGCGTATATTCAACATATATAATTTAGTCTAGTGATACCCAAAATTGTCTACGAGTGTCTCGACCCTGAGTGACTACGACTTTGAAATCGAACGAAAGTAACCTAATCATATATTTATCAAATTGTAATCAAAGGTTTCGGAACGCATAGAGGACAAATATACATACATTAACTTTGATATATACACCGATGCACTAGGTTATTCCCGCGACTCCGCCCGCTTGGGTAACGTCTATCCCGGTTATGAGTCCTACGTGTTAATTAGGTCTTGAACTGTCTGTGCCAAATTTCAGCGAAATCCGACCAGTAGTTTTGCATCAAAGAGTAAACAAATACTCACACTTATATTAGTAAAAAGATTACGTATGGTAAGTGACCACTGCCGCCCATGGACACCTGCAATCAACCCTAAGTAAGATCAAAGTCTCGCCTAAGGTTAGCCACAGATGCGTTGCTACCCCTGAGGACTAAGTTGGAACGCCTCGGATACTGCTGTTATTAGTCAGAAATATGTGTGGCGATGGTGCTTCCGGAAACAAACTACAAAGAGTTCTACCACCTTTAAAATAAAATATAGATAAACATCTCATTATGCCGACGACATTCGTTTACCTTACTCCACCTTATCTCACCGTCCATATCACAGTGCGTTGATTATATCACAGATACCGTCCTAAATTGCATACAGTATCAGACCTCATCGGAATGCATAGACACAGCGCTCGGAGCTCAATGGAAGTGAATATTAACACCACTCACGTACACATACACAGATATACGGAGAGCAGTAACTGTTTCAGGTGTTGTTTTAATCAAATCTTTGTGTATGGAAATATCAGCCTCGGTATGTTTGTGTCTGCATACGTAGAAAGGTGGTCGATGAAAAAACTTGCAATTTTTAAATATCGTTCTATTTCTAGATACGATTGTTTATAAATATATTTTATCTCGAATTGAGGCAAGTTTGCACGTGTTTAGCTAAAAATCTGGAGAACTTGAAGATAGTCGAAGTCATTTTAACGAAAGCATCGATAGGCTGACTTGCAATTTTTTCTGACTGGCTTTTTTCTGTGTTTTTAAATATTTTACATCTGGAAGTGGGAGTAATGGTAAGATAAAAATCTTGAAGTTTTGAAGGTTAAAGAACGTTATTTGATTCGACACCGAAAAAGAGGTACAAAACCTTTTTACATTTATACATTATTATTTAATAGAATGGCCACAATTCATAGCATTTTTTCAATAGTGTCAAATAGCTTATTGTCTTTGTTTTGACACATGGTGCCAACGACGCAAGAATCAGTGCGGAGATAAGAATGTCGGAAGCGTTATTAATACAGACAGTATAAACATAATGTTAATAAAGCTGTCATCAGTGTCTCAAAACGATGCTCCATTAGGACCTCCGCCCTCCCGCATACCCCGAGCGTAACACGCGGGGTAATTACGAGAACATTTTAATTGACACGGTGACGTGGCTACATGGAAACAATTTAGCCGGGTATCGGCGTATTGGCCGGGTTGATTATGGGCCCAACGAGGATGATCACTTCGTTGTCATTGATTGTGAATGTACCGGACCAGCTTCGAGTGTCATTAATGTTTAAACTGTTTCATAATTTATGATTTTAGATTAGAAGGTGATAGAACTCTTTGTGGTTCGACTCCGGCTGCACCACCTATTTTTGCCTAATAACAGCAGTGTTATGCGCTGTTGTGTTCTGGTATGAAGGGTCTGATGAGTGAGATATACATTTCCGAGGCATTCCATCTTAGTCCTCAAGGGTAGCATGCTTACCTTAGGTGAGACTTTGATTACCTAGAGTTGATTACAGGTGTCCATGGGCGGCAGTAACCATTTACCATCAGGTGGGCTGCATGCTCGCATGCTACTTCCATACTAAAAAAAAATGTTATTGCTGATGCATTTTAGTATGTTACGGTTAGTTTCAGTGTTACCACGCTTAACGTAACTGGGTCGAAATATCGGCAAAAAGAAATTCAAAAACCACGCATCGTGTTTCTTTTGTCTTTTTGGTTTTAAATACTGCAGAGTAAGGATTTACTATCGAAATTAAAAGATTTAAGAATACAGAAGATTATAGTAATGATCCACACTGTTATAACATAACAATTTTATACCATTTGAGAACAATTTGAAAAACTCCAATCGACTCAAAATATAGGTTTCGAAACTATGTTTTGCCGCACTCACCTAAATGATAATTATCAATGTGTAAATACGAATATGAGTTCTAAAGATTAACACGGAAACTCCTTAATTTTCTAAGTCAATTACAAATCAGGTTTCATCTTGAATACAGTCTACCATTCAAATAGGTATATAGTATTCACACTTCTTTCTCTACGATATACAAGAAGATGCACAATCCTGACAACTAATCAAATTATTTACAAAATGATTAAAATGTTTATGAATTTCTTTTTGCCGATATTTCGACCCAGTTACATGGACGGATCGTGGTCACGGCGAAACTGCCTCGCCGTGACCACGATCCATGTAACTGGGTATTAAAAAGATAAAAATGTATTAAAAAGATAAAAATGTTTATAAGTAACAAAAACAATGTCGGCTTATTTGTAGCTGAGAAGGGCGAACCCTTCAACCGATCCTTTGTTCGGCGGATGACACGTGCATCGAAACACAATCCGCCACTCAAACGTCATTGTTGGCACAACATGACACACACAAAGGTAAACCCTTTGTGTGTTACAGCGTGTGTCATGTTCTTTTATCAAAAAAAGAAAATACATATTTATTTTACAGTAAAATTATGGTGGTTTTACGTAATGATACAAGCATAAGATTTATATTGACAAAAGGGTGGGATAAACCTACAATTGCATATTGTCATATAAACAAGGAATATTTCGTACTTATTAGTACATAATAGTTTAATACGTCAATCATACTTGTACGAAGGAGTGATTGCTAATAAGATGTCACTTTATTATCTTGTGAACCAACGCGCCTTAACTTTTAGACTCATCTCACTCACGGGAAACGGTTATAAGCTAACAAAACACCAGCAATATGGAGGCAATCGATCAACATCGCCACACTTACAAGTTTCGGTCGATCAGTCGCAGAGGCGCCTAAGAATAGATCGTCACACCGATCAAACATGAATAATGGTTTTAACTTTCAATTTGGAATTTGTCTTGCATCGATCTTCTTCCATTTTAGATTACAGAAATAGCACCGAGTGTATGAGAAAGAATACCGCGCCTAATACATATATCGCCTTGTGAAACACCGGAAAATTTATAGACATTGATAACAATGTCTATAACATTTAAAAGCTGTTATAAATGTTTATAAAATTTAAAAGCTGATAAGTGTTCTCAAATATAACATAAATTATTTATTTCACGATTCTGCATTGTTATCTCTCAATTTTCTTTAAATTAGTCTTAGA
>MOOZ01000004.1:644301-658014 GCA_002930495.1 Cecropterus lyciades | reverse complement strand
CCATAAACACACAAGAAGATAAGTACATAAATAATTACACCCCAAGAGAAACAATATAATTTAGAATCGAGCCTGACTGGGAATAGAACCAGGAATCATTTACGTGTTGGATTGGTAAGCGTGGCCAAGAGTGACCACTACTATAAAATGACACATAACCGTAATAAAATTTTGTTTAAAATTACATGTTGAAATCTTATCTATATATTATCAAATTATTTATAGAATAACGGGAAGTGTTACTAAGAACCTTGCACTAATTATTTTATATTGGAAGCAGGTTATCAAAATACTTATTACTCTGATTCATTCATTCTAATAATTTTAATACAAAGTACTTTATATAATCAGAATAGTATATTATTAGACGACCCGCGTGGCGGAGCGGTCACCATACCAGTCTGACACGCAGTGGGTCCCGGGTTCGATTCCCGGCCAGACAGAAATATTAATGATGAGTTTAGGTGTCTGTTCTGGGTCTGAGTGTTTGTGTATTCGTCTTTGCGTGTCCATGGCACCCACGACACAGGAGAAAATCTTAGTGTGGTGCCATGAGTGTAGAAAGCGTGTTGTTTTTTAGTATATGATAATTGTAAATAATCAATGAATAATACATTTTAAAAAGCTCATTTGCTAAAATTGTTAACAACCATTTTTATATATAATAAATCCATAAAAAAATGTTTAATGATTGTATCTACTTTTGTCCGTAATAAGCGTAAGTAGTTAAACAAACTCGTGATCTACCCAATGTTAAGATATCCAGATACATAAAACAAGGTTTCATACAGATGTCCATGGGCGGCAGTGACTACTTACCGTCAGGTGGACTGCACGCTCGTTTGCTATTTCAATCAGATAAAAAAATAGATACATAAAAGAGGTTGCTTACGTATGTCCATGGGCAGCAGTAACCACTTACCGTCAGGCCATCAATACCAATATCAACAGAACCACGAAAAGCTCTACCATTGTCTATTACATTTAATTTATCATGTGAAATTGTATGGCAAAATTTAAGCGCCGTGGGGATCGTAATTAATCCGAGATCAAACAAAACCTATCCGACTACCTGTTCATTGTTCGAGACTAATCTGATTTAAATCCCTAACATTGTTCTAAACGCATTTGAGGCTGCATGTGTAGAGGTGTCACAGTAACACAACATTCACACGAGGATATTGTCAAGTTAAATCAACCATTGTTCAGTACTATTTGAAAATAAAATGATTTATATTTGCTTCACGACATGTGTTCGTGTTCGACTCATTTTTATATGAGGAAACTATCTCAGTCCTCGGAAGTAGCAACGCATCTGTGATTGACTTCACATAGGAACTCTGTTTCATATAAAGTTGATTACAAATATGCTAGGATCAAACTACCGTATCGATAAGATGCTTCACATTCACAAGGTGGTAGAACTCTTTGTGGTTCGACTCCGTTAGCACCACCGCTACACCTATTTCTACCTAATAACAGCAGTGTTATGCGCTGATGTGTTCTGGTCTGAGCGGTGTGGTAAGGAAGACATACTTTTCCGAGGCATTCCATCTTAGTCCTCAGGAGTAGCAACGCATCTGTGGCTAACCTTAGGTGAGACTTTGATCTTACCTAGGGTTGATTACAGATGTCCATGGGCGGCAGTAGCCACTTACCATTAAGTAGGCTGCATACTCGTTTGCTACTTCCATACCATTAAATAAAAAAGCGCCTCTTATACCATACCACCGTAAGGTGGAGCGCATGCTCGGATGCTATTACTACATACGCACACAACTATACATTTGCAAATATTGTGATTTTTATTGCCTAACACCATACGAAGAATGGTAACAATCAAGCACAGAACTCATGTGAATGTGTTCCAAAAAGTAAACCATTATTATTTATGTAAGTGCTGCCGACCCACACCACAACGGGTTTCACCACCTTTAAATATTTTGGTGAAAATTGTTAATTAACGCACAAATTGCGTAAACTCAACAGACACAAATGCTGTACCAATTTTAACATATCAGAATTCGATTCCGCATTCCGATTTCAGAAAGCATTCCAAATTGCGCAAATATTAAACCGATCCGCTGAAAATAACCTTAACATCGATTTCGAAATCATTTTCCGATGTTGTTTGCGTCAACCATAAATATTGTATTTCGCTCGCTGCGCTATCGCGAGCTATCGTAACGTATCTTATCACCGAATTGTTGATAAAAGATGTCCTTTAGTTCACAATTAACCCGCTCCCGGGCCTGATGTAAAACACCAGTATCGTTTTCACGCTCAGATGAACAATCTCGTCCTCGGGGGAACAGTGCGTTTATCTTATCGACGTAAGAAACATCGATACACGGTTAAATCACGCGTAAAACAAATCGATTCTATTGGATGGTGCCCATTATCTTATCAATACGCTCAGTCAAAGGAATGTAATCGAGCCGCGTAGAACGTATCCGTTTTATTACTGGTGTTTCGTTTAATGAATCATTTGTCGTGTTACGTTAAAATGAAATTTTCGATGTGCCGTTGGAACGGTGTTGTCGATTAGTGTTGTTTATGTGTGGTTTCGTTTATCGATATGCGCGTGCCGCCGGTGTCGTGGACTCAGACCACGGAGTGCCTCCGCGAGTGCGCCTGGCGGACCGCATGTTGCTTTATGGACGCATGCGAAAAGATGACCGCCGCACGATCGATGTTGACGCAGCCCTACCCGAATATCGACATCGTGACCACCGCGCCTAGCTACGCTAGACAACGTTAGTACACTACATCTTGATACCTCCACGAGATAAAAGGATATAGCCTGCCAAAGTACCCCCATTTGCAGTAAATCGGAATTGCTTCGTATATATATACGAAACTAACCCGGTGGTTTATTTCGGTGGTCGGAGTTAATAGCAAACAGTATTCCTTTTGGTTTTGTTACCTTTTGGTATTGCAAAATCAGATTTAGCTGTTTTTGTTACTCCAAAATGGCTAACTATTTAACCAAGTTGACTGATCACTGCTACGCATTAACATTTTTTTTTTTAATCCTTAATATGGGGAATGTAGGTCATTAGTGATAACATCACAAGTAGCTAAATTTAAGACATTTGAAGCATCAGATATAATGCATCCTCTCCAAATTAAAAATATAGCAACAGATAACAAAAGGACCTACGCCTGGGTAACGAATGAATAACGTAGCTGACGGAGCATATTTTTTTAGTTGGATCTATCGACAATAACACATCACTGGGTAGGAATAAAGCGAAATTGTTGTCTGGAATATCTTTTTTGAACGTATATGTGGGATTGTTTTTCGGAATGAAGGAACGGTAAACAGATTCTATTCTTCTCGAAAACTAAGCGTAAATAAATTGATCCACATGGTGTAGCGGTCACCTGACACGGAGAGGGTGCAAGGTTCAATCCCTGGTCATACAGACTTCTAAATAATATGTTAGTATTTCAGTTTTACAGCTGGGTGTTTGCAAAGTATAAGTAAGTAGTAAGTAGCAAATAAAAATATATGTGTCTAATTGGATTCGAATTACAAGCTCTTAACAAATTGTAACGTCAATGTATGTTCTAAATAAAATAAATCATAGCGTCATAACATATTACTCATTTGGTAATACAATTATTTCAATGTATTAGTTATGTAGATGTACACATTTACGTCAATGTTGTTCCAAATGAGCATTATTAATATCAGTAATGTTACTGATATTAATAATGCTCATTTATATATCTATCATTGTTTGATGCACATACATTTGATAAACGAACCAATCCATCAATATTTCGAAGCTTAATCTAAATCTTCAAAGATGTTCTCTCGTCTCTTGTAAACACGCCATAAATCTTTTAATTCCGGCAACAGCGGAAATTGATAAGAGTTCTTGATAAATCTGCCAGACTACACTACGAAACATAAACGCTTTACATAAACGCTTTCTACACTCATAGCCCCACAGTAGGATTTCCTCCTGTGTCGCGGGTGCCATGGACACACAAAGACAAATACATAAACACCCAGAACAGTAATCTAAACTCATCATTCAGATGTATGTCTGGCCGGGGATCGAACCCGGGACCCACTGCGTGTCAGACCGGTATGGTGACCGCTCCACCACGTGGATCTGGATTTGATTACGAATATCTACGGGCTGCTGTGGCCACTTACCTTCTAATGGACAACATGCTCGTTTGGTACTTCTATATTCCCACAATTGAAGTAAGATTTGAATTTATTAATAAACACAGTTTTCTTTTTTACATTGTTTTTTCATCGAATTATAAAATACCTAGAATAGGGTTATATGTATGAAGTAACATATGGGGCACATTTTGTTGAACATTTAATTTCCTCTTTCAATAGTGTGCTCACTTACCTTTTTAACCTTTGTCTTCAAATAACCCCATAAAAAGACATCTAACGGTTAAATCAAATGATCTAGGAGATCATTCTTATCACCGAAAACTCTGAACTCTTATCAATTGCAGTATAAGATATTTTGAGTTATTTTTCAATGTGCTTACTTAAAATATAACACTCATTTTGTTTATTATGCCACACATCTTTATTCATTCATTCCATCTTTGAAATGTACAAACAAAATTATATCACGAGATATTTTATTTTATTGTATGCGTCCGTTAAACAATATAATGTTGTTAATGCTAACGAGATGTATAATTATTTTCGGGTTCGTTACCTCCCACTGCAATTCGTCGGTTTTAATTTAATTATATTTAAATTGTTGTCGCTTCGAGCGTAATTACGTCCGTTGAAAGGTTACGGCCGATGAGAAATTTCGACTCTTTAGCGACAATTTGCATGGGTTTTCGTTGTGTTGCTTTTTCGTAATGTTTCCGTTATCTTGTCTACGTGTCTGACTGAAAAAAAAATGTTAATAGACTGTTGTTGAATTCAGTCTTCTTATATTCCGTATTATTACAGTAATTGTGTAATGGTTGTAACTCGGTCTCTCAATTGAGGATCCGAGATTCAAGTTCCAGGCACGTACCACTCTTTTTCGAAAATTATGTGCGTATTAGAAATGAATTGTCACTGTTTTTCGGTGGAGTGAAAACATCGTGAGGAAACCTGCACATCTGCGAGTTTTAAAAAAAGTACTCAAAGGTTTGTGAAAGTCTACCAATCCGCACTTGGTCAGCAAGGTCAGTATGGCGTAAACCCCACCGATCTTGCGAGGAGACTCGTGCCCAGCAGCGAGACAATAATGTTGTTGACGTCGATATTCATAATTTATAACGTAACGTAAACGTGGGCGAGCTCGTTGACTACATTTTAAGAGGTGATAAAATATACACATAAACTTTTAAATAACAATAACGTTAATCGTATTGACACTTGAAAAACAATTAAATTCAATCATTCGAAATAAAGCGTGGGAGTTGTACCATAAAATGTTTACACGTTTCGTTACTCTCAACAGCGTACCAAACAGACGCCCGGTGTTCAATTCTTTAATATTATACTTTTTATATTATATAGATGTAGCAAATGTGCATGCACTCCATCTGATGGTATGTAGCCTCTACCGCCCATGGAATGAACATCTGTTCTCAACCCCAAAATAAGATCAGAATCTTACCTGAGGTTAACCACAGCTGCGTTGCTACCCATAAGGACTTGTTGGAATGCCTCCGTTAAGTATCACATCCCTTACCACATCCTTCATACCGAAACTCAGCAGCGCTTAACACTACTGTTATCATTATATTAATAAAATGAAGCAAATACTTTGGACCCCTTTGGACAAAAATTGCGCGGTCGGAGGAGTATGAAATTTGGCACACTTATAGTTTATATGTAGGAAAAGTGCAGAACGCTAATATATTTCAATAATCATGCTTATAAAGTGCATTAAATCGATAAATAAAACATTACACACACTACCATGCATTTGACACACACAAAAACACGTATTTGTTACACGGATACATACTCTGTAGTCAAAGTGTTACAAATACATATATTTACTTAAAGAGAACTTTACAGAAATAGGTGTGACGGTGGTGTTCCGGAGTCGTAACACAAAGAGTTCTGTCTCACTTTACATATTACAAAGTATATCAATGTAAAGATGAACAAATCTATATATATTTATAGGAAAAAAACTGTCATTCTTTTGTGAAATCATCATTACGTTTTAATAATATTTTCCAGCGTGTTAAAATAGAATCCATTTTATCCAAGTTTATTTGCGAACCGTTCGATGTATCACTTAAATAAGAGTTTCGCATTTTCATTTTACGTTTCTATTAATGAAATGCAAAAAGAGCCTCTTTTAGAATTTATTTGTTCTCTAATGGAGATTAAAAGTCCGTTCTGAATATTAATATAACATCATTACGTTCTAGAATTATATTATTCATGAGTCTGAAATGTTTGCTGTTTTATATCGTATTGTTTGAAAGCTGGTTCGTTATTCGTTGTTACGTTGTTTTATTTGTAGGTAATCATTGTGGATATTGGGATTAGTTGTGAAGTGAGCATATTATGTCATTTTAGGCACTATTATTCCCGCGGCTTCCCCGGCTTCGGTCACGTGTACTACGGTAATGGCAATCCTATGTGTTAGTCCAGATAATAAAATGTTTGTGTGCCAAATTTCAGCGAAATCCAACCAGTAGGTACTTTGAGTGAAAGAGTAACAAAGACACATACATCCAGCATGGATGTATGTGTGTGTTTTTTTCTCTTTGAGTTATGTTGTAAACTAGCTGTGTCCCCCAGTTTCAACCACGCTTAAAAAATGAAATATAATTTTATTTCTAATAACTGTTAATAATAATCAATTAATAATTCAGTAGCTTTGGTTTTACGAATAGACAGACAATAATTGTAAAAAGTATAAAATAATTTATTATTACTCTTTCTCAGTGCCCAAGCTAGTATTTTTGCGAATATATGCGATGATGATGCGACACAGACAGGCGGAACTTTAGTTTTTAATAGCAAACTTTTCACACATTTATATAATAATAATACATATATATGTATTATATTTATGAACGTGTCGATTATTATCAGCAGATTGCTATTACCAACGACTGGCCGTTAAATCTTGTCCAAAGTCGTCTATTGCTCAAACACGTGTTGTTATCTATTTGTTATGTCCTCAAAACATAATTTCGCTAGAGAAGGACTTTGGTTTTAGACAAAGCAAATAACTTTTCAAAGCATATCTTACATGAGTACTATAAGGGGTCTTACAGTGGTCTAGTAGTATATCCGTATCTAATATTGTTTTTTCCGGCACACAACTAACCAAATACATGTACAAAGAATGTTACTGACACCGTTTCTTTGACCACCGATACTTGGAAACTTTTAAAACTATTTCTCTCAGGGACGTTAGGAACACGAAACAATTTCTACTGTGAGTGGATAAAGGATTTGAGTTTTTACTTACAGCGGCAATGCCCATCTGGCTCTCTGCCACAGTATATCGTGGCAATATGGACGCAGTCCAGTGTTCATTAAGTAATACCAACACGGTTAAGGCTTCGAAACTTACTTGGCATATTCGGTCTGTGAAAACGTTTGGTTTAAATTTGTCGTGTTTTGTTTGTCGTGCCAATTTTCTATTGCCCAACAATGACGACTTCTAATAAGCTAGAGACTAAAAACCAAAAAAGGAGGAACGAGACAAAAATATATTGAAGAATATCAAATCTCTACAGGTCTTTTGAGTGTGGTAGAACTCTTTGTGGTACCACAACTATTTCTGCCTATTAACAGCAGTGTAAAGCGCTGCTGTGATTTGGTCTGAAAGGTGTGGTAAGGGAGACATACTTATAGAACTTAGTCCTTAGGAGACGCAAAACATCTGTGGACAACCTCAGGTAAGACTCTGATCTTATGTGGGGTTGATTACAGATGTCCATGGGCGGCAGGAGTTATTTACCATCAGGTGGACTAAATCAAATTCAAGTAGCTCGTTTGTTACTTGAATATTATAAAAAAGGCCTGAAGTTTCCTTCGCCACTTTTATTTCCATCGTCCATTTTCTTGGGACGCACTACATTCCAAATGGTTTTACAGAATGTGACATATGACATATCATTAGAATTGTTACAGTTCGAAGAGTTACATAGGCTTTATAAATTTAAAAAAAATCGCCTGTAAATAGAAAAAAACGGAAGGGAAAGGACGACTTTTTAATACCGTTTTTGCAGTCTGGTTTCATGTTTGTATATTAACTTTTTGTTTTGCAAATTTGTACAATGTAAAGACACGACAAGCTTTCATTCTTAATGTATATACGGATTTCAATTAACTTATTAAAACATTGCCAACAACAAAGTTTTAATGCTAAGTGCATCGCCGTCGCGACGATTCGGCACCGCCCGCCGCGGCGGGAACATAACTTATTATTGCGTCTGACCCCATTCACTATACTCGAAAGCTTTATTACACCAATAATGATACAGGGATTAACGGGTGAGCACCAAATAATGGTGGTAAATATTTACGTAGAGAGATTGCGCAATTTGAAATGATAATGCTTCTTTTGTATTTGTAGTTGTAGTTACGAGATTATACAATGATACAACGCTTACTTTTTATATATACGATAAAAGGTAGGATTAACTAAACTTTAATTGTTATCTCAATCACAGTATTAAATAGCATTTATTTTTATTGGATTATTCTTGCGTTTAGATGGAAACGTGTGGTTGCCGGCTCACTTTCATATCAGGCGATCATCTTAGTCCTCGGGAGTGGCAACGCATCTGTGGTCGACTCCAGATTGAACCCTTGTTCTATATGTTGGACATCTGTCCATGGACGACAGTAACGTCCATGGTCAACAGCTCGTTTGTTACTTCAGTCTGATAAAAAAACATAACTACCTATGTTTATCTACATACGCTCAAAACTACTCTCCTACTGACGCAGTCGAGTAAAAATACGAAATAACAACTAAACAATCTAACAATACAAGGCATTGCCATTAATTCGCCACCTACGTTACGTTAATTTACCTTGTCTACGTCTAAGAACGTTGGGAGCTACGTCGTAGCGCTACGAGTACGTGCTACGAGCTACGATCACTTCTAGCTTGGCTCGATAGATCATCATTAACTCCATATAACCAATAAGCTTTATCTTCGTACAGATTCATCTTGTTTCCTCAAAACAATAATTTTTTTATTGTTTTGCCCATACATGACAATGTACACTCCACGTTTTTGTTTTCATTTTTGGCAGAAAACATAAACAATGATTGTTTTAAGAGAACATAATAATCGAATTAAGGTCACCTGCATTTAAGAACTAGAATATTTTGGTTCATAGTCCACTATGTTGGGCAAGTTTTTGTTATTCTTACATACTCATAGAAAAGTGAGTTGTAAGTGGAATCTTATTTATGCGTGTGGCTAACAATTTCACAAAACCATCTCCTTATTCAAAATCTAGATTAAGCCACTACTGCATACAAGTCAGGTTAACGGATTGTAAAATAGACATACCATTCTAATCGTTTTAGTTTGCAGAGTGACATAGGCTATATAATATAAAAAATAGCGCCTGTAAATATGGAAAAACGGGCAGAAATTGACGACTACTTTATTATCGTAATATGGGTATCAAATGATAGCTATACCAATCCAAAAATATATATCATAATAAGTTTATCTAACTATTTTGACGAAAATTCATCATAAAAAGCGTTCAATTAAATATATCATTATAGGAAAAAAACACATTTAAGTCGAGTTTTTTGTTCTAATATCCTCATTAACAATTACTTATGTAACACCAGGTTAGATTAGTTCATAAGTAACATACATTTCGGTTCCCAACTTCGACATTGTTTGTTATCATCCGCCACACATAAAGTATCCGAGCTCCGCCCATTAGGCCCGATGTTTATACATTTATTACCGCCTTATTGTGAGCGAAACTTTTTTCATTTCTATTCTCGTGAGCCATATTTTAAGTGTAGATAATCTCTCTGATAAGTTTCGCTATGTGAATGCTGAAATCGTTTTGCGGGATTATTTTTATGTTTACTTCGAGTTTAACCTGTATTTATTTATTCTCTGAATTTGATAGCAAAAGTTGCCCTATTATTTTTATTTTATTCCCTGTAGTTATTATATTTGCAAGGTAGTATGAATATGGTTTGATCGAGGAGGTATAGCACGTTCTACAACTTCCATCTTCCTATGAATTAATGAGGTATATCCAAAATGGGCTTGACCGAAATTTTCTTTTGTTTTGCGAACTCGTCAGATGTGGTCATAAACTCATAAGCAGATATGTAAGTGTAAGGACTACGAATGAACCGACGAATGACACTTTATTTATTAGGAGGAACCTATTCCAGTTAGGGGACTGTTATTGATTAATGGATCTCTTTAGGAAAGGCGTAATCTGCAGTATTCATATCCTATCAAATAGCACAATCTCGAAGAGTCGTTTCGAGAGACAATCCCGTCTCGATTCCCGAAGTCAGCGAAAGCGACGAGTCTGCGGTCGTTCAGGTGGCCGGTAAACAGGTCAATCGGCTTTGATGTAGTTTCACTAACTTTAACGTAGCGACATGATAACGAAACTTGTTAAAAGTAAACGTATTAGTCGGCGAGCTTATGTTTTTGTTTCGTTACCGAAAGTATTGTTCCCCCAGAATAAACAATGTAATTGACTTGGAACGTTTCCGAAACTTAAAATGAAAGCGCCCGTGCAAAGTTTTCTCTTAAGCGGGACCGATCCGCTTTTTCAAAGAACAAGCGAGAGATTGGTTTTTTAAATACATATATGTATCCAACCCATCAACAATTATAATATAATTTTGCTTTTACATTTGTTTAACATTTTGTAAATATTTTTAATTATTTTGTTTTATAGTTAAATGTAAATAAACTAATACGAATTCTAACAGTGTCTCTTCCGAGGCGCTATGTTACCTTTTGAAGGGCAATCCGTCAACAAAAAAAATGGTTCTACGTAGATCCACATACTACGTAGAGAAAATGTTTTTTTGCTAAATAAGTTACATGCATTCAACAGCCCTTTCACATCAGCTCCCTCCTCGATAGGCCTCCCTCAATTGATGCATGCAAATTTGTCGTCTTAAGCCGTTACTTAATAATCTGCTTAAAAAAAACCTAATATATACTTTTCAACCCTCATCATGATGAGGGTTGAAAAGTTGCAAGTCAAATTTGTTGGTACTCAATAACAAAACCGTACGAATTAACCAATTTACGTACGAATTTAGTGCTTATGGGTATGCATACAGGAGCAATCCTAAGAAGAGATGATTGATGAAAAACTTGATCTTCAATTCCTCGACTTTCATACAAAGTGGGTACTGCTTACCACAACCATGCGTGTAAGCTACTTGGCCCTAACGTATATGTAATCAGTATTTCGAGCGGCGACATAGAATTAAATATTTGAGCGTCAACTCTTCAACCTGATAATGTAGGGGTATAAGTCGCTTAAAACATAGAAATTTGGCATCTATTGCTTACATATTTTTAATAGGTTCCTACGCAGAGACATGTGATGAAAAATTTGACACTGAATATCTTAAACCCTGATAATGCACGAGTACTGTCTATGGCTTATGATAAGGTTGAGCTGCAGCATTTATATAGGATGGATTAGGTTGGATTAGAACATTAAAGAGAACCTATAACTAAACGAGCAGGTCGCTGCAGCGCCCTGAAAGCGGATGCGCCCATATCATTCATATAAATTCAGATGTAATCTTTATTTACCTCAAAACAATTTATAAAAATTTAATTTCACATCTATGTTGGAAATTGAATTGGCGTTTTTATGAAGGTTTCAGTTTATGCTTTTCTTCAAATTTATATTAAGGAAGCAAAATTAGTGATATTATAAGAATACAAGCGACGACGAAGTCTGTACTGTACTGTACTGTATTGTATGTACTAACCCAACATATACTTAAATTATTTTCAAGTTTTTTTGTGGCAAAGAAGTCGGTTTCTACTTTTTGTTATATTTTTTTTTCCTATCTAATGTCAATTCCGGATGCTTTGTTACTCCCAAGGACTAGTCGCCTCATATAAAAAACGAAAGTAACCTTATTTTTCTCACCTGACACATCGTTATGAAAAATAAATTACCAATATCACAATATAACCCAGTGACACGTATTTTATTTCTGTTTTCTTCATCGTACTTACCTAATTTTCCTTTGTAGCTTGTATCTAGGGTTGCCACCCATACATAATAATAAATTATTGTACTTTAAACTTTATTTGAAAAATAAAGTACACAAACATATTTTATTTTGCATATTCTGGGATTTCAAAAACTTTGGTCTTAAGTATTTTGCGTGAAACAAACATTATATTATTACAAGGTTTGTATAGCAACCTTAATAAGTGGCTGTTAATTCTATCACTATTCATTTAGATTTCGCGACTGTGTTTTTTATCTAGATTTCTCTTTTTTTCGTCCACCTCCACTGCGCACCATCCTTATAGTTGCCTAGAGCCAAAAAATAAGAAAAATATAATTGTACTTTATTTTGAAACTACGTACTTTATTTTCCTTTTTAATATGTACTTTTATTGCTGAAAAAGAAGATGGCAACCCTAGCTATATCAGACGGCTTTGCTATTTTTGTATGTTTACCACTTCACCTGTGACTGAAATGTTTGTCGAACGTCAAGCGCCGTGTACTGCGGATATCCGGAGCGCGGATAAAGAGAATCGTTACGTGTCTATACTATCACACTTGCAGATCAACAACTTGATATATCGTTCTCAAAGGATAGTTTACCATTTATCAAAAACTAGCTGAAATAACCGTGCTTCGCTACGTGACACAAATTAAAATTAAATGTTAATCTCGTATAAGGTAACAAAAATTGCTACTTTTAGCGTGCTCTTTTTATTTAAAATGAAAATTTGAAAGTCTGGAACCAAAGGGTGTAGTGACGTTCCTAAATAGACGCCATCTTTAAATAGCAAAGAATATCGAAATCAAATTAATTCAGGATTTGAATTTTATTCGAAAAAACTTTAAAAAATACATATTTCACGTTAAATTTAAGCATCGAATATTTCATTCCTTGTTTTGAGAGCACGGTGCACCGTAATCCTCCAGTTGGGGCAATCGGATGATCGGGGCACAACGCAGCGTAACAAGTTAAGCCGATTGCCGATTGCGTCTAGTGTTTGCCTGGTTCTTTTGTCAAACTGTACAATATTCCATAACGCTATAACGAGATACTTTTTGAATGCAATTACATTATGTTTTTCGAGAATGTACATATTTTATTAAGTAGTATTTCTGCAGACGCGTTATGAATAATAATTTAATTAGTCTACTCAGTTTAGTCTCAGCTAAATCTCTAAATCAAACGATATTTACATTTCAATGGTGTATCTTATTTATCCATTGATATACTTACTTTACTATTTAGTAAAACATACATATATTTATTTTTCCATCCAGTAGCTTTGACAAAATAAATATTAGTTTTTCAAATATGATCCATTAGACTTTATCGGCCGTATTTATAATATCACTCCAGTTCCTTTATCATTTTCTTTCTATTAATTGTTATGTTCTAAAAAAATTCAGGATTTGAATCTTATTCGAAAAAACTTATAAAAATACATATTTCACGTTAGATTTAAGCATCGAATATTTCATTCCTTATTCGTGAGAGCACGGTGCACCGTAATCCTCCAGTTGG
>MOOZ01000004.1:610982-621694 GCA_002930495.1 Cecropterus lyciades | reverse complement strand
GGGGAATAGAGGGAAATGTCCTTAATAATACGAGGGTTACCCGGGGAAAGTACGTCTCGTATGCTAGGCGGAGGGAAGGAGTGGGTTATGTTGCTAGTTTCTCGAGGGGAGAAAGGAAAGAGGAAAAGTCGTTATTAATACCAGGGTTACCCGAGGAAGGTGCGTCTCGGATGCTAGGCGGAGGGAAGGAGGAAGTTATGTTGCAAGTATAACGAGGAAGGGACACGAGAGAGTCGGCTTCCTCATAAGGAATTGAGGGGGGATTGCGAAAAAACGAACGTTTAGATTGTGCACGTGAACGTGATGAATAACCATAGTAATAAAAAGGGAAATAGGTGCACAGGGATATAGTAGAAGTTATCTGGAGGTACCACCGCTACACATATTCCTACTGATAATAACAGCAGTGTTAAGTGCAGTCGACCCGCGTGGCGGAGCGGTCACCATACCGGTCTGACACGCAGTGGGTCCCGGGTTCGATCCCCGGCCAGACAGAAATCTGAATGATGAGTTTAGATTTCTGTTCTGGTCTGGGTGTATGTGTATTCGTGTTTGTGTGTCCATGGTACCTACGACACAGGAGAAAATCCTACTGAAAAAAAAACAGATGGCGATGTTCGACACTAGCTTCTAACCATCGGATGGACTGTATGCTTGTTTGCTACTACTAAATTATAAAAAAATAAAAGAATAACTTAACATTTTTTGGATCATATGATTGCAGTACGGTGATAGCAGACATCGACCAGTCGGAGTTCGAGGGTTTCGAGTACGTGAACCCGTTGCTGATGTCGCTCGAGGACTGCGTGTGACGCCACGCCTGCCTGCTGCACCCACACCACCACGCGCAGGTACACACACACACACACAAACACTCGCGCGAACGCAGACACACACACAAGACACAGACGCTCGTCACACACACGCGCGCGTACGCACGCACATATATACATTACATCGTCATATATTATACGTATCCCGTTAATGACTTCGATAAAAACTCTGGTACAGAAGCATTCACATGAATGTTAAAAATATTGCTGCGTCGATTATGTTAGGGGTCGATGAAATGTGACATTTTGTGACAACGGGTGGGGAGGAGTCCAAAATTTCGTGACGTCACATTTCAATGTAATGATGTAAATTAAAATAAATATAACTGCTATTTTAATTTAGTAATCAAAATATATATACACAATAAAAAGGGAGAGGTCAAAAATCGTGAAATTCGTGTGACGTAATTCAAAGATGGTCCCTTACATAACACATACACATTTTTACACATCACCCATTGCCTCCATTAAATCCTCATATAAGATTTGTCCAGTACTCATATACCCTTATATATTTGTTCTCATTACACTATCTATGCCCGCAGGCTTACGGATACGGGGGTGAGTCGTCGTCGTCGGACTACGACTCGGTGTGCTCGGAGCTGCCGCCGCGGAAGCCCACGCTGCTGCAGCACATGTTCTGCTTGCCGCTCAACTGACGCGGCAAACCGCGGGCCAAGCCACACTAGACACATCCACACTCGCAACACACCACTAGTGACCTCTGCGACACTAGTGCACGTCACTAGTGACGTCTGCAACACTAGGAACACGTCACTAGCGACATCTACAACACTAAGGATACATCACTAGAGACATTGCAACACTAGCTACACATCACTGGTGACATTGGCAACACTAGCGACATCCACAACACATCACTAGTGACATCTAAAACACTTACGTCATCTACAACACTATCGACTCGCCACTAGTAACATGTACAACACTAATAACAAATCACTAGGGTCATCTACAACACCAGAGACACATAATTAGTAACTCCTACAACACTAGCGACATCTACAATACTATCGACACATCACTAGTGCCAGCTACATCACTAGCGACAACACTAGTTGGTAAGTTGGTATCGATAAACTTTCACTACACTAAGCAAAAACTATACTATCCTTATGTACATCCTAAACGATAGGAAATGTCAATTTTATAAAGTAAAGTGACCATTGGCTTCTAGTTTTTTCGTTCGCTGCCTTTTTTTAAACTGTACCAAGTTTGAAATAGCCAGCGAACGACAAAACTGTCTAGACAGTCTAATATAATGTAAACTGACACCATGGGCAATTTTAAAGGGGGAATAATTGTTCAGTGTAATCAAAAAACATCGACCATCGATCGACTACACTGGCATACCAACTAGCGTCAGTCCTAGTACGATAAACAAGATACTATTAAACTAGTGGTATCATCACAACACTATGCATCATAGACAACACTAGCTACCGATCTAACTAGCCGACGTCTGGACGACACGCACATTAATATTTTATTGTTTTTCATAACCACTCAACAATTGCTAATACTATGTATGCTAATCTATTCCAAATAGCATTTAATTAAATACATTTTATATTAATATGCCATTTTTTATATAGTATGGAAGTAGCAAACGAGCATGCAGCCCACCTGATGGTAAGTGGCTACTGCCGCCCATGGACATCTGTAAGCAACCCTGGGTAAGATCAAAGTCTCACCCAAGGTTAGCCACAGATGCGTTGCTACCCCTGAGTACTAAGATGGAATGCCTCGGAAAATTATGTCTCCCTTACCACACCCTTCAGACCAGAACACAGCAGGGCTACACTGCTGTTATTAGGCAGAAACAGGTGTGGCGGTGGTGCTTCCAGAGTCGAACCACAAACAGTTCTACCACCTTCAATTATATGTAATGTTAATTCTGCATGCAAATAACACGAGCTAATTATGTACTTAACTTATTATATTCTATAACTCGTATAGTTATTTTGTTGATACATTGTCATCTTTCGTGTTAATAATTTAAAATGTCTTTTTTATTTATTTTTGTATCTGTTTCTGTATTATGTTTTTCAATTTCAATTGTTTTGAATGTAAAATCGATTTTGTAATTGGTGTCAGCCATAGTTTTATGTAGCGTTTAAAAAACGTATGTTTGTACTGTAGGACCCCTCGGGCCCTGGAGGAGCTAAGGGCTCAAGAATTCAACCAAATATTAAGTTTAAAATTGTCATCAAATGCCTAATTTGACATTAACTATGGCTGTCCCTAAAATATGGGCATTTTATATGTAAGTTACAATGTCTTCACTCGTTCATATTGTATTTTTTATTATTTTATATAATTTCACTTGTGTATTAATGTTATTACTATGCAATAATAAGGTTAAATGATGTATCGTAAAAGTGTTGAACGAAGATCGGATTAAGATTGGTACGGTTTTGAAATTTCAAAAAATATAGATTTGTGGGTGGCATTTATTAAGTGGTAATATCTGATGATGATTGAAAAGTGTTTTAATTAACGGACGTAGTGCATCTCGTGTTGGAGAATACAGTTGTGTAGTGTATAGACAAATAAATGCTTGGTGCTCGAAAGTTAACGCGGTGGGATAAATAATGGACAATATGGCGGCAACGGACACGTGATTAAAAAAAACGCTTGTCAAAGTGTGCTTACTATGAACCATTGTGAAATAAAATCGACGTTGGCACGTTTAGACAAACTAACCCTTAAGACGACTTTTAAAACGACCTTTTCCTATTATTGTACTATTCTACTATTCTTGTTGTAATCACTCGAAACGCTCCCGTTTCTTATCGGTAAAAAAACGCTTTTTATTGTAAATAAAACTTAAGAGACGACTAAATAAATAATCATGTACTATACGAGAAGTATTGTAAGACTTAATATTTTTGAAATTATTGTAGCGTGTATCGTCACTTTCTAAGAGAAAGTTTATGAATATCGTGTTGCTCCGGCCGCGGAATATGTTGCGACGGAACATTTAAATTAATATTACGTTAAATAATATTCGCACACGCTTAAATTTTTAAATTATCGCTCACGAGATTAGGTGTAAATCACGAAAACTTACAACCGTAGCATATTCGATTTAAGTATTATTCGATTAAGATAATCGATTAATTAAGAGGAATCGATTAAGGTATCGTGCATAACATATTCTGCGGCTTCGATTGCGTTTATATAATACTATGATTAACGTTTTCGAGCAATAAATTGTATCGTAGTTTGTATTGGAGACAGGTGAACTGCTCAAAAAGCACGTAAGGAATTAAAAGTAGTTGGAAATAATCGACTAAAGTGTCGAAAGTGCGTAATATAGCCCTAATCCGATATTAGATCCCTAGAAGCCTAGTTGTAAGCTAGTTTCTTAGCTAAATTTCGTAAGCATGAAATGCGGCGTGGCATTATGTATTTGTAGTTTAACGTGTTCCCCGTGAGTTTTTTTGGGCCATTCGAGCTAAATCGTATGGGTGTTGAAAACGTATAACAAGCTAAATTATTGACAAAACATGTGAGTGGCCATACGATTTATTTTCACTAGCTGTAAAAAGGCTGCTGCCAAAATGTCGAATTCAGATTCAACTTGTAAAAAAGCAAAAGCACTTGAAAAACTTTAATCTAATATATTTCAAGTCTACAATTTCAAATATAAATATATTTTTAATCTGTTTTAGTAATGTATATCACATTTACTTGTGTAAGTAATATATATTTACTATACCTACTGCATACAAGCTACATGGCACGCTTCATTTTATGCTAGAATAAAGTGCATACGAGATTGGGAGAGCCCGTGAGCCTCCCGCATGTATAAAATATATTCCATTCCCTATTGTAGATCCTATTGTCCTTCTAGCTAACACCACTTGTTTAGGTAGCCAACGAATTTTATAATATTATAAATATATATTGAGCACTGAAACAAATTTAAAATCGTCGTGTACATTATAATAAAAAAAACTCGTAAAATACATCGGTTATTGAATTATATTATAACATATTATTGTTAATGTAGAAGAAAGACTTTATATTGGAAACAAATAATATTATAGTAATCGGTGACTGCGAGCGCCGAGGGAGCTCAAGTGTCCACAAACTATTCTAAATAGTGCGTAGAAACTATCTATTAGACATTTTTGCACCGATAATGTAATTATAGTGATGTTACACGCGCGGTCTTTCGGTATAATTATATATATCTCCCGCGACGTTACTCGTCTTTCGGTCTATTACACTTCTCGATAACATAGCGATAATCGATTAAATAATATTAACACGCGTTATATGATATCGAGAAGTGTTTAATCGACTTTATTATATTAAATATTATATACATGCGTGTTGTCGTTGCCCCTTTGGAATATGTCGGTGCGTTGTGTTGCTGTTGACGTGCGTTACATTAGACATTTGTTTGCGGCTTGCGTTGTTGACTCCGTATTCGTAAAACCTGCGTACGTAGGACATTTTTTGTATTATTTTTAAGTGAAGTATTTAATTTGTATTTTGGTACTATTAAGTATTAACGCTTTAGTTCGTAATTGTAAGTTAACATTCCATTGTATTTGCGGCGTTGCGCGCGCTCGTTTTGACGTCAATCGACATCACACGGTATAAATGTTAATTGTTATGCGTTGTTCTAAATAGTTTCGCGTTACGATATAGCGTTTGAATATTACAAATATTATAAGATGTTACTTTACGCTCGATCACATTATCTTCCTCAAAGAACCTCGTTGTAAATGTAAAAAACTTCTAATTGCATGACAAGTGACGTTTGACGATTATTATTAGTTTTAGGCGAAGATGTTTGACGATGCGACCTCGCCGTGTTCGCGTCGAGTTCTTATTGTGAACAAAGTATTGTATTTTAGTTTATAAGTATTTTTTTGTTTCACTCGCATGATTCAATGTTATTGTACCAGATGTTTATAGATATACATTTATACAAGTTGTATGTTGGTTTCGGTGTATTTAATTTCCGCTGTAAACTTGTATCGTAACACCAATATGATAGTTCGTAACGGTTACTTGTGACGGCTTGGTGTGATTGCGACGTATTGTCGATTAGACTGGAGAACTTGAGGTACTGTACTATTCTATGCTTAACTGAAAATAAAGAAGATTAATCAGATGTTTCTTTTATTTTTTCACACCTTTTCTTCTTATACTATCACTACCTTACTAATATTGTTTTTTTTTTATTAAAACATACCTACAATATAGTCAATTTGATAAAACTATAACAAACCATTTTATCCATATATCTACGTACTATAAAGTATTATATTTGGTATCTTAAAGTTGTTTTGTCAAAAGGTCTTTATTTGTGAAATTATTTAGATAAATATATGTACATATATTATTTAGGTATTCGTTATGTCACGAAGCAGTGGTGAGATGCTTTAATGTGGTGAGTTACGGAGACGAGGGGTGAGTTGAGGCGTGGCGAGAGGAAGGGGGGAGGGAGGGAGAGGTGCGATGATTATCATTTGCAGAGCCGTGATATTTGAAAAAGAATTGGAAATAAATTATTAGTCAAAGAGTAATTTTCTAACATATTATATATATTAGCGTTATAATAATTTTCTAACAGCAACATACGTGGAAAATAAAACACGATTTTATTCAAATATTTATTTCAACACGAGTGCATAGAAGCGGGCACATAGATATCGAATACACCATTCACACATTAAGTACCAATTTAAATAGTATTTTCGTACATGCAATAATTTTATATTCGCTACAATCTGACATAAGAATAATACTATAAAACGGAATTACATTTCACTACCAATCATTTTATATTTCATAATTTCTCGACTTATAAACCGTACATGTAACATAGCCATGGGATAAATCTAATTTAAATCTTATCAAACTCAGAACACAATACTATTTAAATACGAAGATTCGATGACATTTTGCTATATATAAATTAAGTAATACTGACACGCGTTTTTCTTAAAATGAATTTTCTATATCATTTTTTATGGAATGTTACTACAAATAAAAATTCTTATCAAGGAATTTTAAATTAAAAAGAAACAAAGAAATCACATGATTGATGATCACAATTGATGTGTGTTTTACACATCAAATGCTGCAAAATACTGAAAAAAATCAGACCAATGTGTCAAACATTTACCGAATGAATATGATCTAGTCTTAGTCTATTTTTTACCTTTACCAAATTGAAAGCGACAAGTACTCGATCGACCCGAGAAGTGTTTTTTTTTTACGTTTACAAATTAAAACCGAACAAATCTATAAATATTCAATATTTTTGGTCGTAAGATTGAAAAGTCGAAAAAGCTGAACTAAGTTTGTGTCAATTTTATAATTGAAAGATTTATAATTTCGTGAGAATGAGAAAATATTCGATGGAAAATGTTTTTATTACATCTTAATCTTAAAACACAATATTTAAAGTACACAATGCAATTGTAAATATATCGAAACTTATAATTAATATACTTTTAGATTCGAGTAGAGATATACACTGACGGATAAAAAATAATATATTAACAATTGTAGTCCAAAAGTTAAAATTTCGAACACAACTGGATTCAGTACGAGATGATAAGTATTTCCAAAGACACAGTTGAGTTATAAAATGATTAATTTTATATGTATATCTTCCCAAAGAAATATTTTAACCCATGAAAAATTAGTTAAAGATTACATAAATCAAACAAGTGCTATCAGAACATCTAACTAAAAGTGTATTTAGTATGTTAAAATATATTGTTTATAAATAAAAGACATATTAAATACGTCTATCGTATAACAAAACTATGATTTACGATCACTGTTGCACAGCCCAACTAAATATGGCTACATAAAACATTTCATATCTTGTTTAAATGTGGCTTGCTGAGAGATTACTCGCTGAGAAGAAATATACGCAAGTAAATTATATTTTCTACTTGTTTATAATTAAGTAATCGAGTAAATCAGAACAGAAATCAAAACTATGATAAGTTTAAAAGAAAGCAGCTTAAGCTACGTATTCGAGAATAAACGTGTCTAAAATATTAGATAATGTAATGATTTCATAGAGATACCATTAGTATTTCCAATAGATCAGGTTATAAAAATAATTTTTACTTGGATATGACGACACTTCACAATACATTCTGTTATAAAATATTCCTTTTAAACTTTTTAGCATGTATCGACAAATTATTTATTATTCAATGAATTAATAATCGAAGTTACATTTTTATTGATATTATACTGTGTTACTTGTATGTATCTGACTTGATTTAAAACCAAACAATAAACAAGCTTGCAATCAAATAAATTAATTTCACACTCGATTTGATAAGAGACAGAAAAATATACCATAAAAATGTAATTTAAACCCTCTTAAAAATTAGAGAGCACAGTGACGACCTCATTGATTATTAAATTTTAAACCGAACACGGACTTAATAAAACTCCATAGTCGTTAGTTTGAGTTCCCTTAAATTAGCAGTAAATCTTAATATAACTCGAATACTAAATAAAGTTAAACAGTGAGTTCGTCTAAATATATTTGCCTTGCAAATAACTGATACGCTTCAAGCTATTTCTCACTCGAGTACATAGAGGTATGGTTTAAACAGCTTGTTTTGATATAAGATAATAAATAATACAGTAAATACTGCTAAATAATATAAATAATACAATGATGTTTGTGCCTCCATATTTAGACAACAATATAATGTATGATGGTTCGTATGCGCTGTTATAAGATTTTTTTCATATTAAATTGTCTATTAAGGCAATTAAATAAAAAAAAAAAACAACTAATATTCAAACTTATTTTAAAAGTTAAGCCATGTGTAATGTTCAAATAATGCTTCCGCCCTATATATACCCTTAGATGCCTGTCTGGAACCCTCTGTCAAACCAGTGTGGTGACTTGGGAAGGTCATGTACCTGACATGACAGGGCGTGGGGATTTTTGATAACGTTTTTAGAAAATAATTAGTAAGTGGATGCACAGAACTATTTAAGTGTATCGTACGAAAAGGTTTTTAAGTGATTTTGTAGTTACGAATATGCTGAATATGTAACTAACCTTTTTAAAATTACTACATTTTTGATGCAACAAATTAGTTGCTAATAGACTTAAACCAACACTACATAACAATGATAGTCCCACTGATAATATTATTTATGAAAGTTAAGGGTTCTTTTCAATATAATTAAAAGCCTAAGAGATTTCGATACAGATCTCTATCCTCAACACATACGAACATCAACACTCAAGTGCACACAATTCTAACCCTTATTCGAACAATATTCAGTCTATAATAGCCTGCACAAAGAGGGGTACACAGATTTTACATCTAAATTACGAGTGGCGTTATACTTAGATATCACACAGTGAGAACGAAAGGGACCGAACTCAAAATTTCGGAAAATTGACTTAATAGCTTGAAATTATTCCAATTAAAATAATCTATCGTCTAGTGCAGTGTTTTCAACCTGTGGGTAACGACCCCTGGAGGGTCGCCATGCCCTCGTAGGGGGTCGCGAGAGCTCGAGAGACCTAGGTACTTCAGTAAAAAATCTATTCATTTTAAAAAGATAAATATATTAAGAAAAAAAATAACAACATGAGACTCGTTATGTTTCGCGAAAAACATTTTTGATAGCGAATTAAGAAATAGTGACGACTCTATGCTAGTAACAAATAGGTTACGTCCTTTTAAAAACCACGTGCTTAAGAAAAGTATCAAAAATGCGCATACAATCTCGTTATTTCCCAAAATGCAAATTTCGCAATAGGTCCCTTTTATTCTTACTGCGATATAATGATACGACATTTTGAGTGCTACGCAACTTATTACTAGAAATATACGCACCGAAAATTATATCGTTATACAATATAGTCTATCTCCCTCGCTCTTGGTGATCGATAATTGGTGAGAAAGAGATAGGTGGCGTGTACGTCTTAGTGGTCGCCGTTTTGTTGGGGCACCGCCTTAGCAGGCGACGCCGGGAACGAAAACATGGCTCCAGATCTGAGCTCCTTCATCATGAATGGCACCTGAAATTGGTAGGTTAAAATTGTAATTAATTTTAACTTATACATACTTCCTTTTTACTGTAGTAAATTCAAATATTTCAATGTTTTATAAAGGAACGTTAATTTATTTCTTATACTTTATAATTGATGTTCATCAAACTAAGGTAAATACGCCATCATTTTTAAGAGACTTATAAAGGATTATATGTTTCAATCAGCAGCAATCGAGCATGTATTCCATCAGATGGTAAGTGGCCATTGCCGCACTTAAAAATCTGCAACCAATTCCAGACAACGTTAGAGGCTCACTTCAGGTTCGTCACAGGTGCGTCGTTACCTCCGAGAATTAAGTTGGAACGTCTCGGATGGGTAAATATCTCTCCCTTACCTTACCTTTCAGAACAAAATATCGCTGCAGTTAACGCTGTCACTAAGCAGAAAGACGTGTGGCGGTCGAACCTCCGGCGTCGAAGTGTTCTAAAACCTTCAAAAATGTGTAGTACATATATATATGAACGTGACGATGTCGCCTCCAACAAGAGCGGGCACTCGCCTTGTGCTCGAGCTGCATGCAGTGCGCGGGCGCGAGGCCGAGCGCGGCGCGCAGCACGTTGTCGAGCGCGGCGCGCTGCCGGAACAGCGCGTNNCGCGCGCGGCACCGCCGGCGCCTTCAGCTGGTACGCCAGCAGCGACAGCACCGGGTGCAGCGACGTCCACTCTGCGGGGGGACCGTGCTTTGCAGCGGTGTTTTCATAACGCGACCCTCCCTCCGACGTATCAATTTTTTTTTCGCATAACAATACAAGTAACGCGTATGATAATATATATAATGC
>MOOZ01000004.1:578296-588904 GCA_002930495.1 Cecropterus lyciades | reverse complement strand
TGTTCTTTTAGCCAAGGCAGGTTACTTAATCGTGAAATGTACTAATGTGATCATAACAGTAGGTATCCATACACAGACGCAGCACTTTGTTGTCGAGTGCAGGCATGACGGAAGTTTGTTAGTAGTAGTTTTCTTAGTGTATAGTTTTAATACCGGCTCTATAAACTATTTCAATCAACATAGATCTTTATCATCTTTATCATACATTTAAGGAGACATACTTTTCCGAGGCATTCCATCTTAGTCCTCAGGGGTAGCAACGCATCTGTGGCTAACCTTAGGTGTGACTTTGGTCTTACCTATGGTTGATTACAGATGTGTACCATGGGCGGCAGGAGCCATTTACCATCTGGTGGACTGCATGCTCGTTTGCTACTTCAATCTCATAAAAGTCTCCGGCTTGCAACTTCTGTGGATCAAATACCCATTAATCATTAGTCAGAAGGCAGAAAAGACATGTGTTCAATAATGAGGTATCTAACTAGCAGATGGCAACCCTAGTAAAAGTACACGTTGAAAATATTACTATTCACGTTCAGAGAGACGATGATATTTCCGGGAATGTGATGCCAGCGTTTGACATATTCAATTACGTTGCCGTGGAACTTCGAGGAACGCATCGGTGGCGACATTTGCATACATTCTCACCGTATTTTCCGTAGCAAAAACATTTTTTGCGTACCCATCTATTAGTCTTTAAAATCTATACATTTTACCACTCAAAAATATGTTATTAATGTTGTCATACGTAAATAGGGAGTGAGGGGGCTTAGGGTTCTGGCTCTCTCCGCCCTGATAGTCGAGAAAAGAAAATATTTCCAGACAGAAGAGCTATCTTTGTTTTTTTGTCGACAAATTTATTCCAGACACCCCGTAAGTATAGGGTGAAAAACTATACAGAGACTAGCCGACCTTCCGGTGTTAATTTAAAAGCAAATATTCTTATATTAAATTTATAACCTTCCCTTAGCCTAGCTTTAACTTTTTTCAGTCCCCTTCGGATATAAATTTGATTTTTCAGTGCTCATGTTAGTTCTTCATGCACGGATGTTATACTAAGACCACAGGTTTGATGTTTTTTAGGTTTGCGTTGTCAGTCAATCTGTCATGACATAGTCATGTCTTAACTTAGTTGACGTTTAAAAAAAACATGAATGTACATTACAGACATTCATATGAAATAATACCTGTTTCTATAACACTGTTATTATTAACACTTGTCAAAAAATCGGATATTATTGCAAAAATCAAATTGTTTGTGTATATTTGGTTCTTAAAATAATCTCTTTCACGTTTCTTAAAATCGTATGCGTAAAAATTTTTAAAACGCTAATGATCAAATAATATCATGCGTATAAGCGGAATAACACGAGTTGTTACATTTTTCTGCATAAATTTACTAATTAGATGGAGTAGATTCAATCAGTAGAGATGTTAATTAAGCAACTAATTAACTGCTCGGCGGCTTGTTGTCTTGTATATGAAGTCAAATATAATAATTATTCAGAAAAAAAACAACCATCAACTAGGAATGCTATGTTGAGTTTTTTATGCATCTATTTCTATTTATGAGCCCTCGATATAATCTCATTCCCAGTTAACCGATAATAAAGCGAGGACGACTACGTAATTTAATTTTGATGGAAATTAATAAAAAAGGGACTATTCTTCTACTGTAATTAATTTAGAATAACGGAAGCCCCAATCATTTATCAATTTTCGTAATTTTTGTTTGTTTGTTGTTGTATACTTATCAAGTAGAACTTACAGGCTTTGTTATTATCTAATCAAAAGTTCCCTCTTAATATTATACCCGTTATAGATATTAAAAAGTGGAATTTGGTAGCAATGTATGTATGTTTGTTACTCTTTCACGCAAAAACTACTGGTTGGATTCCACTGAAGTATTGCACACAGGTAGATTATAACCGGTATTAACACATAGAGTACTTATTACCGTGGTAAACGTAAGCAAAGCGGGCGGAGCCTCGGGTAATGCTAAGCTAATGAACTATAACTTTATGTCAGTCTGTGGTGTGTTTCTTGATTAGTACCGCTCCTCTTCCTGTGGATGTCGTAAGAAACGGCAAACTAAGTGGCAATGTTCAAGAGATGGGCAAGAGCGTCTTCCTGTCTAACATCAACACTCACTGCGATCACCCCCCACATACATGCGACGCATGCTAAGCGCGGTGACTATTGAAAAAATCTCCATTAATACAGAATTATGTCTAGCTGTGGACCTGCGACGCTGCAACCCACCTGCTAGATTTTGTTCCTTAGTAGCCTCCTACGACCAGAGGCGGCGTAAGCCTTGGGCGGTGTGGGCCACCGCCTACGGCCTCGCGGTTCAAAGGGGGAAAAGGGTGGAAAATCCATGAGTACCCACACGTCACAAGGCTTTTCCTATAATAAATAGGTAAGTACATTGGAATTAATTTTCAACTTAAAAATATTTCACTCTCCGCCTTATAAACCCGTTTTGTCTAATCAGAGGGCCTCGCGAAATGTACTTTGTCCACATTAAGTTTAGGTCTTGCGCCGCCACTGCCTACGACATCCATGGAAAGAAGATCTAAGACCGACTCCACACAACACAATACGCAAATCCATTCCAGAATTGCATATTGCCATGATATAACACACTAACATTGTAAAACAATTACAAAATACCCAAATTCGTTAGCAAGATACAAAGCCAAGCTTTAACTCGTACTAAACTGTAACTCATGTGAAACATTTACGATTAGCGTATTAATATTTATGAGAAATTAGACGCCAAAATAGTAACAAGCATCTTGAAAGCATTTATTGTAAGACGGTTTAATTTGTTGTTTTCCGGCAACGCTGATATAATTAGATATTTATGTTACACGTGGATTTGAAATTAGGAAGCCGTATAACGCAATGAAGGTCTCTTCCAAAAATATCGACAGGGTACAAAACGAGTATAAAGGTGAAAACGCAAAAACTAATGATTGAATCTGGCTGAAATTTGGCACATCGAGTTTCCGATCTGATTTTGACACAGGATACTCTTCACCGTGATAAACGTGGTTCAAGCGCGCGGAGCCGGGTGATAAACCTAAATACCTAATATAGTAATATATGACAGCGAAAAGTGAAATAAGAATAAGAAGTAAATCTCTTTATCTTCGGATGGGGTCCTTTCCACAATATAATTAACTCTTAGGCATGTATGTTTCCTGAAAGCAAACCTTTTTTAAGTCCTCCTGTTGTACGTTTATGGACGCGCGGATCGCCATTTGGGAAGCCTCGAGCGTACTCTACCATACTACTCCAATAGTGACAATAACGTGGCGGAGCAGTCACAATACCGGTCTGACACGCACTGCGTTTCGGGTTCGATCCCCGGCCAGACAGAAATCTGAATAATGAGTTTAGATTTCTGTTCTAGGTGTGGGTGTTTGTGTATTCGTCTTTGTGTGTCCATGGCACCCACGATACATGAGAAAATCCTACTATGGGGCTATGAGTGTAGAAAGCGTTTATGTTTAATGGTGGTGGTGGCAGGTGGTGGTGGTAACAGGTGGAAAAGTACAGGTTAGTGGCCCACTTTTCGAATGTCTTTCAACAAGAGATTCAATTTGCTTCAGCCTTAATAAGAAGGTAATATTAAGTGGAAAAGTCCAGAAGACAAGAGTCCCAAAGCCATATCCAAAGCTTCACCGAACATCATCCACACTTTGCACTGCGCCAGAATCATCACCACCGGAATCATTTGCACTGCGCCCATCTCCAGGTCTCCCAACAAGTTCATACTTCCGTCTGAAGTCTTTAGAACTTGTAAAGAAGACCGAAGACGGAAACTCTGACGTAGCATGGAACGAACGAGTAAAAAATAGATTCACTCACCTGGTTAGCAGCAATGAAGTCTGGGTCGTAGATACCAGCGCGCGGCTTCATCTCCGCCATCTCGGCCTTGACTTGCTCCTGGAGGGTGTACTCCAGGACCTGAGCGCGGTCCATGGCATCGGCCAGGTTCAGCGGGCTGATGTCCCAACCATCGATCACTACGAGAAGGATTATAATTAACTTTTACCCTACCTTACATATTGAAATGCGCAAAGTTTAGGAAATGTATAACATTTATTACTAAAGTCAGTGCAGTTCTAACAACTGCACCCCGATTACAATCGGACTCGATGGTCAAATTGCAGTTCAAATGAAGTTGGACCAACTGCATTTGAACTGCAATAAAACTGCAAGAAATAGTTTACCAGGTGGCAGAACCAGTGTAGTTCGACCGGGAAGATGCCATCGCCTCGCCTATTTCTAGCTTGAAGCAGTTGCCGGCTCACTTATGAGGCGACCATCTTAGTCCTCGGGAGTAGCAACGCGTCTGTGATCGATTTCAGATAGAACCCTTGTTCTATATGTCACCAATTACCATCAGGTGGACTGCATGCTCGTTTGAATTATCGATAAAAAAAATCGGTAATTCAATGTAATAAAAAAATATGAACAGCAAATAAATCACTGTTCGCGGAAATTTGATAGAGCGTGCACGTTAATATTATTAGATTTGGCGAAGTTTTACAGCTTCTTACACTTCATCGCAGTGCTTGTAAGAAGTTTTACTGCTTTTTCCTAACTAGTTCATCTCCCTGCTCGTACTACTACAGGACTACGTTAGGACTAGTTAATACTTGAAGTATTTAAATCTATTTGTCTAAATTTGAGTTCGGTCCCTTTCATTCTAACTGTGCGATATACATATAATGACATATCGTGTTGTTACCTATTACTTCGACGTTGCATGTCCGACACACTATGATTACGCAATGTTTATGAATGGTAATATATGGCTAAGCGTATACGGCATGATCTGCTGATTATGTGATATTCCATGCCAGTTTTAATAATAGCTACCTTGAATATAAATCCATAGTGAACTAATGTGTAAACCCTCGTTTTACTTCAACTGTAAAGGACACATCGTAAATATAACTTTGAAGCTAGAAACTACCAAGAAATTATCCTGAAAACAAATTACCTGACCATATTGACATGGTAATAGAGAAGGCGGCCTTTGCCCTCCTTTTTTCTCTATTAACACTTCTTCCCTATAGAATATGTCACTTTGCAAACTATGACGATTCTAATGATATGTCATAAGTCACAATCCGTCAAGCCGTTTGGGCTGTACCCCATGTCATAGAAATGGCTGTCATAAATACAAATATACTTAAGTACATACACACGCTTGAAAAACATTACCCTCCTTCTGACGCAGTCGGGTAAAAATAGTAAAAGCCTTTGTAGGTTTACTCCGGTGGCACCACCGTGGGGCTTTTGTCAGTACCTATTTCTGACTGAGATACACAGGGAGTTCCAACCTAGTCTTCGGAGGTAGCTATAGCTACGCATTTATGGTTGACCCCAAATAGAACTCATGTTTAGGCGATAATATTCGCTTATATGAATAAGATTGCCATTGCTGCTTCAGTTTCATAAAAAAAGGATTTTTTTATCGATAAAACAAATACACAGGACTAGAATCTATACATTTATACATATAAATAAAATTGAAGTGTCAATTTGTAATGTCAAAATAACAACTATTTACCAAATGCATATGGAAGTATACATGATACTGATAACAAAACGTCAATTACTAAAATTTTTGTCTGTCTGTCTATCTGTCTGTTTGTTCTGGGTAATTTCTGAAACCGCTGGACCGATTTTGACGGGACTTTCACTGTTGGATAGCTTAAGTCCTAAGGTGTAACTTAGCTTACTTCTATTTTAAAAAATGTAGAAAATTAGGATTCCACACAAAAAATTAAAACCTAACAAACTGTTCGCGCTCTACGCGCACGCAGCCACCATCACTACCGCTAATGTCAGTTGCTATCAGTCCTCTCTGAAACAATGCTATAATGTTGAAATTGTATAGGGTCTACAATTTCAACTATATGTACATAGGTATAACCGCGGGCGCTCTGCTAGTTTATAATATACTACGCGTATTGATTTCATAATACATACACCCTTGAGATATTTTTATCATAAAAGTCTATTTCCAATACTAAAACGTTATTTTCTCTCAAACGATTTGTAAGAAATTTTTCCACCCTCCAACGCAATAAGTTATTATTTCAAATGGCACAGGAATAAAAATACTTTCGTGTGACATTAAAAAGCTCTTCTAGCGGTATTAATTTTCTTAACTAGCTCCGCCAGCGACATTACTTGCATCGACTTTTTAGTTATAAGTAAAAAAATATTAATATTGTTAAAACATTAAAACAAAAACCCAACTGCTTAAAATATTTTTTTGTTTATAATGATGTATTTAATTTACCGCTTTCTATGACTTTTTGTCAAATTTGTCAACTTGAGTATTATAATATGTACTTTTAGAGAATGGTCTATTTCCGAGCTTTCATTTGGTACCCATTGTCGTGATAGTAAAAAAATCGTTCTTCCTCCCCCTTTTTCCCCTATTTGCAAGCACCATTTTTTTTAATTTATATAGCCTATGCCACTTTCCAAACTGAGACGATTCTAATGATATGTCATACGACACAATCCGTTAAGCTGTTTAGGCTGTAACACGGCAGCGCGTGCCAAAGAAATGGACATACAATTAAACATACATACATACACACATACACACATACAGACATACGCCCGAAAAACATTACCCTCTTTCTGACGCAGTAGGCTAAAAAAGCAGTGATATGCAAAGTTCTAATATAGTGCTCTAAAATACTCGATTATTTCGTAACTCCAATTAATATAGAGGGATATCTACTGAACACCAGTGTGCGGCTTTTCTATTACGAAAATGACATAAATGTAAATGCTATTAAGGAGATTACTATTAGCCTTGAATGATACACGAGTTTAGCACACTTCATTATCATAATGGTATGCAAAACTCATAAATGAATCTCATGAATGCGACAAAGGATGAATTGCGTTACATGACCACCACTGAATGCTTGTTCTGTTGATACTTATTTTTTGCATGAAAAAAAGTCGGTGTTCAACATATTTCGCTGGATCAGACGTTAACTGTGTTCAATCATATTGAATTGAACACAGTTGGGCCGACTTCAATATTTGTATATTTTAATTATTTTTACTTTGTTGTGACATAGAAGTCGGTTCTATTTATTATTATTTATATTTTCTTTAATTTTCTTATCAAAATCCGAAATAACAGATATATTTACCGACTACGTCAGAAGCATGATTATGTTTTATTAATATTTATGAACTAACATTGCGGACGGAATTAATGTATTAATTATGGACTCGATAGACACACCTTAGAGTCTACATAGGTACATACTTTTTATTCTCAAACATATTTTATTATTTAGACATCTGCTAACCGAATATCTAATCCCTTCATCGACTATATCGCTACAATGCCAACTAACACTGAACATCATTTAAACGACATAAAATTACTTGTACTGGTTGGCTACAACCTTTTAACGTTTCTGGCTCTCTCCTCGTTAATAATAATGTTTAAATTATGGTATATTTACCCAAATCGTTAGGATTCACCATGGGCAGGAGATCACACATCGGCACGTACACGTCGTTCCCGGTTTCGTCCAAGCCCAGTCGGACTGTCGAGGCTTGGGTGATGGAACCAAACCTAAGAACAAAATTGAAGAGAATTTAATGGATGTACAAAAGAACAGGCGACTGAGGTTTGTAATTAACATATTTTTTTTAGGACTCCGATTTTTTTTTTTGAGGTAGCAAACAAGTGTGTAGTACCTGATGTTAAGTAGTATAACCGTCCATGGATATCTGTAATCAACACCAGATACGATGGGAGTCCTACCTGTGATTAGTCACAGGTCCTTTAAGCCTTTACACATTATTCAAAGCAGAACCCAGTGAAAATTATTACTATTGTTATAAGGCAGGAAAAAGTCTGGTAGAATTGTCCTTCATTGTCTAACCACAAATATTTCAGTAATAGCTATTGGATATTTCATTAAGGGTTAGATTATCGTTAATCAGGGACACCTATATCCAAAGGTCAAAGGAGGGACGGCTAATGTAAAAAACATTCTATACAATTTAGTAAAAAGGTTATAACTTACCAATTGGCGCTTTTCTTCCCAGTCTTGGTGTTCCAGCTGAGGCCGTGCTTGTTGGCTAGCACAGCGGCTGTGAAGGTGGTACCGTTGTTCCCCCCCCAGCCCACCAGCATCACACCGAGTTTGCCGACCTTGCGCGTGGTGCGGATGGAGAGCGACTTCTTGTAGGGGCGCGCCTGATGACAAATACATGATTGTGTGATATATGTAAACAACTTCATATAGAACAGGAGTTTTATATGAAGTCAACAGATGCGCTGCATCTCCAGAAGATTGAAATGGTCGTCTCATATGAAAGTATGCAACTACACCCTTCCACTGAAATGCAACTTTTAGCTGCTTTGCTGTAGATATAGGTGTGGCAATAGTACCTTTCTGGTCCAACCATAATCGTTTGACCACCTTGCAAACCCTCTTGATGTTATGGAAGCAACAATCAGGCAACCGACCCATTTATTAATAGTCAGTTAGCACTGCACTTAGACGTATTTACGATGGTATATGTTTTTAAAAACTACAAGAAAAAAATATTAACCATCCTAAATGTTGGTCTCAGATTGTTGTAAAGTAGATGTATACTAACGTCATGGATTTCCATAAAGCGATGCCCGAAACTAATATCTTCCTGTAACCGAACTAAAGTATGGGACATACTTTAGTAAGTGTAGCAGGTAGGTCACCTTAGGTTGATTATAAGGGTATTGGAAACCAGAGAACTAGGTATCATACCGTACATAGCCAAACCACGTGAGCTATTTTTGACAAGTTTTGACCCCCCTCCCCTTGGTGACCATAACGGTATTTAGTACAGAATTCAGTATATAAACAGGAAGTTAAAGTTGCTCCATATTTGAAAATAGCTAAAAGCGCGAGATGTCCCTTAAAGATGTTGACGAATGACGAAATCCTAAACACCACCCCTTCCCTATGACCAAGCGTGATATTTTGTAGACCTCCTCCCCACTGAAATGGTCACATGGTTTGGGTACGTTCCCTAAAGTACAATAATTATTACCTAATGCAACTGCAATTCAACTATGAAAAAGGACTGTTTTAGTCCTGTCCTAGTATAAATCCTGATCAAAAAATTACAATAAAATTGAAAACATTTTACATAATTTTTTAATTTCTATAACAAGCTTAACAATAATCTTATCTTACATTCCTTGCACAAAGGTAGGAACGATAAATGTAAATAACATGCATTATGGATGCAATAAAACAGTGTTGTGTTGTGTAGGTAGATATTATCATAGATTTATACATAACCATGAATGATGAATTGAAATGCATCTATATTATATATCTCATAAGTCTATATCATATTCTCTTCGAAGTAATTCCCTTAGAAATAAACATAGTTAACTTCTCATATTACATTACTGCTTTTTTATATAGACTAGAATACCAACATGTTTATATATGTATTTCAAACATATTTTGCCAGGTGGTGGTTCTACCACTACTGCTTTTTTATATAGACTAGAATACCAACATGTTTATATATGTATTTCAAACATATTTTGCCAGGTGGTAGAACCAGTGTAGGTCAAACAAGCGTGGTTGCCAGCTTATATAAGTCGTCAGAAGTAGCAACATACCCATAATCAACATTAGATAGAACCCCTGTTATATTTGCTTACAGATGTCTATGGGTGGCAGCCACCACTTACAATCAGGTGGACTATGTGCTCATTTACTATTTCCAACTATAACTCATAGCATAGACTAAGAGTTTGTTGCAAAATTTGAACATATACAAATAAATGCACCCCAGCGGCTTACACTCTTCTACTGACATGCAAGAACGTCTTTATTCTAGAAAACTGTATGGCAGTGCTACGTGCCTAGTCAAACAATACTATACAAGACCTATTGATGTAGCAATCAATAACATTATTTTTCTTCGGTACAAAAACAAACTTCATGTGGAAATCTTAGCGATGGGTTTCTATTGGCAACTCTTTACAGAACAAAATTGATCAGATTTAGTCTTGTACCATATGTTTATAAAAATGAAGAGCATGTTTGTTAAAGGCGAACTTAAATGCATTTGCAATGAATGGAACAAGTAGGTCCATGGCACCCAGGACAGGATTTTCTCCTGTCCAGTGTGCCACGGGCACTCAAAGACAAATCCGCAAACACTGAGACCAAGAACGGAAATCTAAACTCGTCATTCAAATATCTGTCTGGTGGAGGACCGAATCCGGGCGGCATATCAGGCCAGTATGGTGACTACTCCATCACATGGGTCATCGCTTAAGTTATACTGTTCACCCCATTGAAGCAATGTGAAAATTATTTTTATTTAAACATTCACTTCTATGTTAATATATATTTGTGGCGTTACTTAACTCACCCCATTATTCTCAAACAATGAAGAATATAAAACAGAAGGAATGACATAATCAATATAGCATGAATATCCAGCACTTTATCTATACTAATATATAAAGCTGAAGAGTTTGTTTGTTTGAACGCGCTAATCTCAGGAACTACTGGTCCGATTTGA
>MOOZ01000004.1:539801-557006 GCA_002930495.1 Cecropterus lyciades | reverse complement strand
GACTCCAGAAGCACCACCGCCACACCTATTTCTGCCTAATAACATCAGTGTTATGCGCTGCTGTGTTCTGGTCTGAAGGGTGTGGTAATGGAGACATACTTTTCTGAGACATTCCATCTTAGTCTTCAGGGGTAGCAACGCGTCTGTGTCTAATCTTAGGTGAGACTTTTATCTTACCTAGGGTTAATTACAGATGTCCATGGGCGGCAGTGGCCACTTACCATCAGGTGGACTGCAGGCTCGTTTGCTACTTCCATACCATAAATATATATATATATATATATATCTTTTACTTGAGTATTTTGACAAAAACTCATATAAGCATTTAATTAAATAGTTAAATTTTAAGCAGTTGGGGTTTTTGTTTTAATGTTTTTAATGATGTTACTAGTTTACACGAAAATGATAACTTTATAAAATATTTAGTATATGGTAGTATAATCTTTTTGAATTGGGTATTAGGAATATTTTATATGGATATTTTTAAATATTTTATTTAAGCAAAACTACAATGGCGTATTTAGAATTAATTTATAAATGTTTATACCTGAAGAAAGGTGCTTATAGCCAGGCCCAAGAATACTCTAGATAATTTTATCTAAAATATAATATATTTTTATGTGATATAGCATGTAATAATATAATATAACTTTATGTTATTACTTATCTATATTATTTAAAACATGCTTTTGACACTCATAGCCCCACACTAGGATTTTCTCCTGTGTCGTGGGTGCCATGAACACACATAGACGAATACACAAACACCCAGACCCAGAACAGAAACCTAAACTCATCATTCAGATTTCTATCTGGCCGGGAATCGAACCCGGGACCCACTGCGTGTCAGACCGCTCAGCCACGCGGGTCGTCAATTATTAGATTACTGCAGAACCTTCTGTAGTTTTTAATAGTGACCAAAACTGGTTTTTCAGCAGAAACCGAAACCGAACTTTCGGTCCGACTCTCAGTTTTGGCCGAAACCTTATTGTCATTTTTTTTAACATTCGCGAATGCGAATGTAAATGTCTGCTACCGACATTCGCGAACGCAAATGCGAATAATCCATTTTTAAAGCCATTGTCTATGGCTTGGCGACAGTCTCGTTCGTTAGAGGTGTGACCCATTTGTATTAGGTACTGAAGTTTAATTATTAATTACAAAAATAAGTTGAAAAAATAATGTAAAAAATACGTTTTTGTAACTGACCTAAAAATCGAAAATAAGCTGTCTATCTATATATATGGTGTGTGTCTGTGTGTTAATCAATCACACAAGAACCACTAGTACGAATTACATGTAATTTTTCATGGATGTTATCGTATTTAATTGATCAATCTATAGGCTACTTTTGATTTCGATAGTTTTCGCTTTTGAGCAATAAAGTTCTTCTATCGGAATAGCACCCAGAGACCTTGCGCGACTAAGAGCAAACAATCGAGAGTCTAAATAAACGACTGCATGACCACCTGCACAGCCTCGCATTGTAGGAACAACCGATGCTCAACCACAGCTTTATTTATTGGGTTGATTTTCTAAAAATTACGAAATTGATGTCCCATTTAGAAACATAAACGAAATTGATGACTATTTATAAACATAACGTAACGTAATCATTCAAAATATGTAACGTCGTTTTATTACTAAACTTATTCTAAGCCTTTTTGGGGTCGGGTATATCGGGACGGCTGTGACTACTTATCATCACGTGCACTGCACGGTTGTTTGCTGCTTCCTTCACGCAATATCAATTCCGAAATGTAACAGTCCCAAAGTCCACATAGAACTTCAGGACTATTTTATTTCCTATCTGGAGTATATCACAGATGTTTTGGTGGTGTCAAGAGTTATGAACGACTAGACTAACTATTACCAAAGCACATATTATACAACATTCCGTTTTAATATCACTATTTATTACATTACGGTAAGATAGACGAGTACATTCTTAGAAATTATCGATTTGTTCTTATACATACCTCTTACAAGACAAGTTCTGACCGTACACGATCCATATTTCATACAAATTATATAGAGGGTGGTTGCGGTGGAGGGGGTTGTTGTAGGAAGGCACGAAACACGTAGGGGAGGTGGGGGCAACTGCGCCACCTCCAAGATGGTAATTGCTTTTCTCTAGAATAGTACCGCTTATATGAAGTTATGGCCTTATAACTCTCACTTTGAGTCGGGCGTGGTAAGAGGTTGTTTAATTATATTCTGTACCGTAAACCAGACACTGACACTGTTGGTTATTGTTAATGGGTGTCGTATCGTCGTCATCACATAATCGCAAATGGAAATAGTCGTAAAGTCCTAATCGCTTTATGTGAATAAACGTTACATATACCTGTATTTTTAGTAAGTTAATGAATTTATACTAGACGTGATATTTACGTCCCATGATGGGAATATATTAAAATGTCTCCGCCATAAGTAGACATAAATACATATACCTAAAATACCTTAAGCTAACCTAAAATATAGAACAGAGGGCAAAGACAATATTATTTTTGTAGTTAATCTGTTCACGTAATTCTATATCTATCACACTTACATTACACTACGTCAAGTAAGTCAACGGGATAATGTTTGCTGAAGCAGTAAATATTGTCAACGGTACGCCCTTTTGACAACCTTTTTTAAACTTCAACACCTCGCTTTACTTAACAAGGTTAACATAATTTTGTCAGGAAGAAAGGAAAGTTGATTATTAAATTATATTTATTTAATCCCTATTTTTGCCGGTGTAGTATACGTTTTATCTTTTTATGTTGCTTTTTATGCAAATGAAGTCGTAAACTGGGGAGGAGGAAGCAGGAGGTTACTTTACACAGCTTTAAATTATACAAAGGCATTTGTGTTTGTTCTTGGTATTTCTTGTATCCTCCTGGGCTGTACTCTCGAGACGCAATGAACTAAAAGAGAGTTCTTGCAGCCGTTTCACACATTTAAAATCAATAACGCACGATAAAATATCTCTGTACTATGCCACATTAGTCTTATATATTACGAACACTTATATAAAGAAGGAAACTTCACAGAATATTAACGATATTGAGATATTGGAAACGAGAATACACTAGAGAATAAAAGGTTAGTTATGAATGCACATAGATATTCATTTAGTATTTCAAATAGGAGTATATATATATATATATACATACTCGATACATATCCGAGGCAATCCATGTTAGTCCTCAGGGGTAGCAACGCATCTGTTGCTAACCTTAGATGAGACTTTGATCTTACCTAGGATTGATTACAGATGTCCATGGGCGGCAGTAGCCACTTAACATCAGGTGGGCTGCATGCTCCTTTGCTACTTCCATACTATAAAAAAGTATGAAGTTATTATAAACAGCGTTTGTTCAATTCAATTCTATACCCAATACCTTCGCAATGTACCTTGGGCATCGATATCATCACCCGCATAACAGCAATCAGCGATAATACATTTAACTAACAAAAAAAAAATTCATGTATGTACCTAGTATTTCAAACTAAATATTATCACGTTGAATATATTAAACGTTACTAAAATTCAAGATAAATATTGGAATTGTGATAACTTTGGCTATAAAAATAAAATTTATATCAACCGTGTGATAAGTTATTTTCTGTTGTGCTTATTTTTATTATTATCATGACGTGATGGAAAATAATTTAGTACATTTTATTGCATATTCTCTTTTTTACTAAAGATATATTTGATGGTACGAGGAAAATCATTAAGACGACAGCTTAATTATTTTGTACAATAAACTATATTTTAGCATTTTTTTGCATTACATATCAGATAACACTTTTTATACCTTTACTTACGTGTAATCAAATAATTAAACAGCATAGCGGACTTATTGATGTACGTAATATTACAACATTAATACATAAATTTTCTGCACTTCCTTAAGGTTGACTGGCAGAAAATGCTATTAAGCATTAAGGCCGCCTTTTGTCCATTATTTTTTTGTGGTCAATAAAGATTAAATAAATAAATAAGATTCGATTATTACATCTGTATTTAGTTTAAAATATGTTATTGTAAATATCTTTAAATTATTCCTATACATCTAGTTTATTTTATTATATATAAAAATCCATATTTTTATAGTTCCAAATTCTTATTTTAAAGTTAAGGGCCCCGAATGGGCCTTTACTGTGGAGATTAAACTTTGTAGTTTGAATACTCTGTTATCTTAAAACTTTTTATACTGAACAGTACATAGTATTCTATTTCGTTACTGTGAATTTTTCTTTTGGCCTTTTATATTTTATGATATACCCGATATTATGCCTTTTTTACGTTTGGGGGTTTATAGAGCTATAAAATCTCCCTAATGATTCAGCTGCGGAGCAAGCTCCCTCGTTTAAATCGATATGTTTGAAGAAAATAACAAAATAAGATTTTCTTCCAATTTTCAGATACAAAAGTTTCTTACAAATGTATCTATGTGAAAAACAGCAAAAGCATTCTACATTATAGATATCAATGAACTTTTCATGATAAGAGATGGTTAATTTGTATTTGTAATTTTGTTAAGAAATGCGTTTTTGTACCTGAGGACTTAATTAATACGCCGTATACAATCACATCCTTCAAATAAAATTTCATCCCAGGGCTAAGAAAAGCTGCAAGCGTCAGCGTAGAGCGTTAAAAACAAATATATTTGTCAAATCTTATAAGGCCACGATATTTTTTAGCAAAATGTATAAAAAATTCGTTTAAGCTTTCCCCAAGCGAAGTTTCACAATCCAAGGTGTCGCAATTACGATGCAGCACAAAAATCGAAACATATTTTGCCTTACATTGAATTACCAAGACTGACGCAAACATTCATCCTTAGATACACATGTACCAGCAGTCAATGATGCGCGCGGAGGAGATACGACGACGGCGTCGCGAAGACCCACCGGGGACCCACACTGCCGTCAACAACATCTTGGCTGCCGCTGCACGGGAGATGGAGGAGGCCAGGCGGAACAGTGAGCGGTCCGTTGCCTGCATACAGACTGAACATGATGGTGAGTAATCCATCTTTTAGAAGATACTGGATGTAAACCTCTGGTACAGCCTTTAGCGTGTTATGATATAATTATCAATTCCCGGCCTTCTGATTCCAAAGACTGCTGGTGACCTCCATAAAAAACATTAACGTTTTAAATACATAGATAATTTATCACACAAATATGGGAACACAAACGTTCATCACACAAATCTTTGTATTGGGTTTGAATCGAATCACCTTCTGAATTAGCTAACCAAAGAGATTAGTGAAAGAAATAGATAAATAATTTTTTAGGAAGATGCTGTTGAATATCTATTCTGACACGTTGCTGACACGGCCGTAGTATAGGAGAGCTATAGTTATCATGTCCTGCCACTCTCAAGAATTAAGATGGGCAAATGTTGTTAAGAATATCGCTGTTAGCTTGCATCCACACCCTTCCAATGAAACGCATTAACTATTTAACTACTGTGCTACTTCCCCGGTGAAACCACACTGGTTCTATAATAAAAATACCTAAGGACTAGAACTCTACCCCTGAACATCACGGAAGTGATATTACAAGCTAAGAAGTTACGGGTGGCGGAACCATCATATAAAATCAATGTCAATGTACAACGCAGGCGCACATTCGGGTGGCCTTCGCGTAAAACAGATGAAACTAAACAAATTCTACCTTGCAAGCAGGTTAATGATGGCGAATTGTCGATCAATAATACTGTCAAAGTCAAGGTAAACTAAAAATATTTAAGCGACAGTAATTGATACGTAATTACTTTTGAAAACGATTTCACTTGAATTACTTGGGTATTATATTGAAAAGGCTTATTTAAAATGTAAACTTGCAGATTTTTAAACAAAATCAGCTACAACAGTTTCACATCTTCGTGTTTACGAAGTAACAAAATACCTTTCATTTATAAAAGCTTTTGTAGAAAACATTTAAAAAAAAATCCGAAGGTGGGCATTAGGTAGGTAAGGCATTAGCTATGCTTCAATGTACCGATTTCCTTATTCAGACTTTTTATTTCCACTGTATATATGCGTGTAACTTGGGTGAAAATCTTATAGATTTATTGTGTCATGTTCATCGTACTCGTATGAATGGATGGTGCATGCCTTTTCTGTCACATAACGTTTCTCGTAACATACTTCTCCGGTGGTACTCAAGAGCAATGTGATATTTTCGCATGGTTTTAACAATTTTCGTTTGTTTTTGGTCATCCTCAATTGTGTTGAAGGGCAAGGATTCCATAAAATCGGTCATGTAGTGTGCCCGTATTGTCTGTCGTTCCGAATACTAATTACACCGAAAAGTTGTCTGCTTGGCGAAATTTGCTTTGCCAATGTGACTAAAATCACTACTGATTATGGAGGATTACTTGATTATAAGTACATATATACTATCTCGATATTTGTCAATTTATATTAATATGCAATTCGTTCATAATGCAAGATATTCCAAAGATATATATAGATAGATAGATAATAGTCTTATAACTTTGGTTGATTAGGATACTCGTAAATCTCATAATCCTGTAATAAGAGCGCACAAAAGTTATACAGTATGATTGGTAATTTATTTTTAAACTGAAAATATCTTATGAGTCAAATCAGAGCAAAAGCGAATGAGATGAGGTCAGTGTATGGACCAACGCGTTATTAAATTCCAGCATTTGCTAGCGGCGACGCTCGCGTGAATATATTTTGCTAAGCCCGAAAATGTGGTGGCATTTTATCCAATGTAAATGTTGTGTTAACCAATTCTGTTTCATCCGACCGATTATGAAAAGAATATATTTTTATTATATACAACAAAGTCTTATTGTCATGAATAAATTTAAATCCCAAAGCTTATGTGCAACATTTTGCTTTTTAGATGATCTTCTAAATAATATAATATTTTGGCTATATTTGGATCGTCGATCATTAAAAAAAAATAAGTTTTATGTACATTACATCATATTGCCCATGATTATTATCAATTTTCTCTTATTTCGACTATTCTAGGACTTTTTGGGCATCGATTTCGACTTATACTACACGCCTTTTTGGTTTTTACATATGTTCTTATGACCTAATAGTTAAAGAATCGTATTCGTGCCTATTCCCTTTTTTAATTATTTGCTTTCTTCAAAACACTTGTTAGCAAAGGTTGTGTTCTGTATGTTCAGCATGAGTTTACCTATATAAATGAGTTAGTATTACCTCTTCAACATGTTATTCTTTATTTACAAATATGATTACATGAATAGTATGATAAGCTTATACTTACATGGTTTTATTTTGAATATAAGTGTTCGCTTGTAAGACTTTAAAAAAAATTATAAATTATATCAAAAATTGTTTCCATTGTAAAGCAGCGTGCTTATGAATGTTTTCTTTCCAGCGAGTTCATCATCAACCACCGAAGTAAAACGTGAGCCAGAAGAGGAGCGCCCGAAGAAGCGGGTATCCATAATGTCGCCAGAGGATGACAAACTGCGGGTTAAGAAGAAAGCTATGACTGTACGCTTCCAAGATGACAATAAGACTGACGAACGCCCTAATAAGATTACTTCTCCTGGTAAGTCCCTTTGGATTTAAATATATGGTATGCAGTCCTATTTTCTCATGCAGTCCGTGTCAATCATGCAGGAGATAGCATAGCATGCTATGCAGTCCTATCTCCTATAAGAGCGCCCTTATCTAGGATCCCTTTTTGGTGTAATGATATACCCAAGATTGTGGTCCCCATTTCGGTATTTACTCGCTCCAACTTCTTCGCTATGTATACTCGTGATTGTTATTTACGATTTATGTCCAAATCTACTAAGTATAGTGGATACGATTATTAAAAAGGTGATACGATTTGATACTCTTTGAAACAGCTATATAGTAATATTAAAGTAAAATATATTTTTTAATTATTTTATTAATAATTAACCTTCTCATCTATAAAAAAATGGAAGAAATGCTTAATTGAACAGGGAGAATTGACAATTGACCATTATGTTAAAATTGCAACGGAGCGAGATAGAAGAATAAAAAAAAATATTGACAGATACGACTTTATTCAAGAATCTATTTAAACTTAGATTAAAAAAATAGAAACACCTTTTTAATTATCGGGGTTAGAAGATGCATTGACACCCCGCTATCAGATGAACAGCACGCTCGTTTTATAAAAAAAAAAGAGTTAGCATATCGCAGTGGTGCTGTCAAACATTAGGGACAGCTAAACTGTCACCAGTTTCGTCAGATGGACTGCATGCCTCATTTGTTTCGTGGTCAATACATTGTGCACTAAAAAGCCGTCAATATGTGCGCTATGGTCCATGTTTCATTTATCATTCTAGTCTTTGTCTAGCTTAGCGGCATGATGATTCGTACTAAAGTATTGTGTAGTCATTAATTTTAATAATGATATGTTATTTTATGTAATAAGTGTTTAGTGCTTTTTTGGAATGATCTGTTGTCTTGTTCTGTAATGGTTGTTTTATACTTCAAAACTCATTTTATTTTACGAGTACATTTATATCCGAAGCGGCTTTTATTTTACGTACTTACAAATTGTCAGTTAGACTTAAATTCAGTTGTCGGAGACACAAAAAAATTCTCAGAGGTTGGTGTTAGAATATTTTTTCTACGCTACTACCGGATTGGAACACGACATTAACTGAGTAGAAGTAGTAAGATGCCCAGCATATGATATTTGCCGTTTTTATTATACATTTTTTCTGATATATTTTTCGGTCAAACAATATGTATGCCACTATTTTGAATTGTCAATTTTATTGAAACCAAGTTACATTTACCTAACTCAATATTATGATTTAAAATAATATGGTATAAACTGAGCATTAAACATGAATGGAATTTATCTAGATCGGTACTATTATTAAGTAACACATAACTTTTATGTACGTTAATTAAAATAAATTCAATGATATCCAGTTACTGTATCTATTCTATTAACATTACCAGTGGCTACGTATCGTGATAAAATATCATTATTGTATCAAAATAACTCACAATAATCATTAATATTGATGTAATTATTTAATGAAACCTTAAGGCTTAAGGTACTTGTGTAAAGAATGGTTAAAATAAAGTCTTAATCTTTAGCTACTAGATATTTCTCTGTCTTGAATAAAGCCATTTTTGCTTTACTTAAGATAGGTTAGGTAAAGTTAAGTTTATAACCTAGAAATGTTCAAGATAGAAGAAATGCATCATCACAACTATTTGTATATATTGTCATATTTTGAAACATACTTTATATGTGTTACTGATACGTTAAACGCGCATTGCCTCGGCTTGTTTAGGACACAACTGATTTATAAATTACAAGCTTATTCCCACGGTTTCGCTCGCTTTGGTCACGTTTAACGTAGTTTTGAGTATCTCATGTGTTAATCCAGGTCAAAAAATATTTAAGTGCCAAATTTCAGCGAAATCCGATCAGTAGTTGTTTTTTTTTAACACGCTTTCTACACTCATAGCCCCACACTAGGATTTTCTCCTGTGTCGTGGGTCCATGGACACACAAACACCCAGACCCAGAACAGAAACCTAAACTCATCATTCAGATATCTGTCTGGCCGGGGATCGAACCCGGGACCCACTGCGTGTGAGACCGGTATGGCGACCGCTCCGCCACGCGGGTCGTCGTTTTACGTGAAAGAGTAACAATAACTAACACATATACATCCACACAAACTTTCGCTTTTATAATAATAGTAAGATTTTCCGGAAAAAATGCTTTCAAATTACTTCGATAAAGTTAGTCCCTTGTGAAACTAGCCGCATACAATGCCGTTTGATACGTGTCACACGGTTGCGGCATGGCGAAATAACGTCGAGCGCCGTCCCATATAACCCGTGGGCCTTAGGTTTGCTGTTATCACCTTTCTTAAATATGTTTTTAAACATCCATTCAACAGCATTTTGTGGTCCATTGCTGGACATAGACCTCTTTCAATGGGTTGTAGCTAATAGTCAACGCGTCTGGCGCTTGTTGGTAACCGCATTACATCCCTCGGTCGCTTGTAAAAATGTCCTCGGGGAACGGAGTAATACCATTCCACGTATGAACAGTTAAAATTAATATTACATTTCAAATGTATGTGGCTTACATTTCTTGGAACAGTAATTAATGAGCATCAGCATATTGATATCAATTTAATTGTTCATGACAAACCAATAAATGGATGGAACCTCATTATGTTAAACCAAATAGAGACTGTAGTTTCACTGAGAATATTGAAATGTGAAGGATAGAAGCTTTATTATTTATTACTTGATGTAGGAAAATGTCATAAGGCCATAATAACGTAACATAGGCCATACGCGCCTAACAGTCCTTTAAAAAAAAAAGTTCTCAAAGATGTGAAGTCTAGTAATTCAAGCTTGGCCAACGCGGTAAAAGGCATTCTCTAAAGTATTAGAGTAGATATCTCCTTTTCAGTAGAAAAGGAGTATCTTGCCCAGCCGTGGGATAGTAATGGGCTGATGACGCACGCGTGCGTATACGCGTAAACGTATCTTTGTCCATACAAATAATGAAAATGACAGTTCCCTGTGTCTGCAAATCGGTTATTTTTGTAAAAAAATTGGATGTCTGAGAATAAATTAAAAAAAAAATCTATCTATATTTTTTTATTCTTTTGTCTGTTTGTTTGTGTTTGGAATTGAACCTAAATAATATAAAACCGTAACTAGTGAATTTCATTGAGGGGTTGAAAATATATGTATCTCTATCCATATTCCGTATCTGGATTCAACATTTAGACTTTATATCATTAAAATCCGTCAACATTTTCAAAAGTTTAATCTTACTTTTTTTTAAATCGGGCGAAACTACGAGGCACATCTAATATTTTACATGTTTCAAAATACATGCTCAAATAATCACATACCTACATATCAATAAAAACATGTTCATAATTTCACCTTATTATTACACCATAAAATTATTTAAATCTTATCTTAAATATTTAACATTTAAATTTGACTAATAAACGAATAAATCAGTGAAATAAAGAACTGGACGTCCGATTTGACCTACATATTATTAATATTCTTTAATATTGTTCTTATTCAGACTAGACTGGCAATATGTGGGCAAGGCACGCCTACGCACCTAAATAATTACCTGTTAAACGTATTGTAAAGAACTGGATATTGTTTCTTTTTTACGTACGTCTTTGTATCTTGTTTCGTGCGTCTCACGTCTGTTTAATTATTTTATTCTTGTTCGTACAACTAAAATCGTATTTATTATACGTATTTATTATTATTATATTATTTATTATACGTATTTTTATTTATTATACGTAACATAATAAAAGATAGTAGCGTTTTTGTTATATGTATTTTAAATTTTCAATTGAAGATATCTGTTTAACCTGTGCTTGTTAAAATATTTTTTAGAAATTGTGTTCCGGACATTTACTAATATTTAAATACATTATGTAAATATATGTGTTTGACGACCCGCGTGGCGGAGCGGTCACCATACCGGTTTGCCACGCAGTGGGTCCTGGGTTCGATCCCCGGCCAGACAGAAATCTGAATGATGAGTTTAGGTTTCTGTTCTGGGTCTGAGTGTTTGTGTATTCATCTTTGTGTGTCCATGGCACCCACGTCACAGTAGAAAATCCTACTGTGGGGCTATGAGTGTAGAAAGCGTGTATGTATTACGTTTAATATAGTTAAATTCTATACATACTAAATTTATTAACTATTAATTTAAATGAAATATTATATTAATTAAATAGTATTAATAAAAATGAAGTACTGCGTACCTGTACATCGCATATTATTAAAAAAAATATGTTTGAACGACTGAGAATAAGTAGTAACAGAAAATTCTATATATTTTTGAATTTTTGTGTATCTGTGTCTGTTGCGTTTGAAATCATATCAAACCAACACTACTAAGTTTAATAAAATGAGTTTCTTTATAGACTATATATAAAATCTGTCTTTATTGCCAAAAGTTTTATTTTTTATTTAAAACTAGGTAAAACTCCGAAACGTAGCTAGTTGAATAGTAAAAGCGGATAATTCATGGTTAGTAATTTCTAGTTTTACTAAATAAGCATACTGAGACTTGAAGAAGAAACAATTGTTTACTTAAAAATCATAAACTTCACTGATCTTAGTATTATTTTTACTGTATTGTTTGACTGTGTACTATGTAATCGTTTGTTTCCCAAATATAAATAAAATAAAAAAAAAAATAAAAAAAATCATAATAGACGTTCAATCTGTTATTTTGTGTGACTGAAAAAAATCTTAAACAGATTTTTATTCATATGAGAGAACATTTATTCTTTTACCATTTTTTCCTAAAAAGAAAACTAGCATAAACTAGACACGATAGAATGGATACGATATTCTTGTGAACTTTTCCTGGTTATCAGTGTCAAGTGTAACTAGTAGCCATATTCTTAACTAGTTTTAATAAAATGCACACGGCTGCATTAGTTGATATTTAATTTATATTTCGCATTTAGTCGCACTTACGTATCAACGTATCGTTAATTCGTGGAAGCATTTGTTTATCGTACCGTACGTATACTGGGTAGGCATAACCGTAAGTTGCAGTATGGTATAGTAGGCAACATCGCCAATTCTATTTTGTCGACAGTATGAGTCATGGTGGTCACTCACCACCAGAACACTGCATGCTTGTATCCTACTTTTATTGTGATTTTTTTTAATCGTAGTTCAATCGTTTACTAGATATGAGAAGCACAAAAAAAATCGGAAGTCATTTAAAATAATTCTATTACGCCAATACATCCAATCAGAAGATTCCTTGATGAAATAGCAGGCCAAAAGCTGGTATTAAATGATATAATTTATTAGAATAGGCCATAACGTATGATAAATTGAACGTGTCGAGTACAATACACAATGGTCGGGACGAGGCCGCCGATAGTTTCGTAAATCCAATTATTACGTAAAACTAAACTGAGTGTTATCGATCTACTAAACTAACAATCCTCCCCCTCTTATAAATATGTAAACAAGATATCAAATTACTGTTCATTACTAAGAATTTATATTATTTATTTGTGTTTTATTATATAGCATTTTTACCCGCTTCGGTCATCTACCACAATAAAGAGTACATATCCTATTTGTTAATGCAGGTCATAAAGTACTTATGTATATGTGTGTAAAGTTTCAGCTAAATCGGATTAGTACTTTTTACGTGAATGAGTAACAAATATACATACATTATCGCAAACTTCCACCTGTATAATATTAGTATGAATATTATATTTATTTGTATAGATTTTTTAAGTTTTTTTTTATAGTATGGAAGTAGCAAACGAGCATACAGCCCACCTGATGGTAAGTGGCTACTGCCGCCCATGGACATCTGTAACCAACCCTAGATAAGGTCAAAGTCTCACCTAAGGTTAGCCACAGATGCGTTGCTACCCCTGAGAAATAAGATGGAATGCCTCGGAAATGTATGTCTCCCTTACCACACCCTTCAGACCAGAACATAGCAGCGCTACACTGCTGTTATTAGGCAGAAATAGATGTGGCGGTGGTGCTTCCGGAGTCGAACCACAATGAGTTCTACCACCTTCAAAAAGTGTATATTTTAGTTTAAGTTACAATATACATATTAATAAATAAAGAAATATGTAACAATAAATGTAATAATAATCTATACTAATTTTATAAAGCATTAAAGTTTGTTTTGTGAACGCGCTGATCTCGGGAACTACTGGTTTGAATTGAAAAATTATTTTTGTGTTGAATAGTCCATTTATTGAGGTAGGCTTTATAACATCACGCTGTTTGTTATTTATTTTTTGTTTGAGCATAGCTAGTAAATAAATAAAAATATGTTCGATTTATTGAAACGAATTTTTCAGACTTATAAATAAATAAATGTAAGAATTCGTTTTTATTCAGATAAGGGAGCCATTCAGAGGGATAGATTAATTTATTGGGATTTCATTTACTTTTTATCTTTTAATAAAAATATTCATTTCTGAAAATAAAAATGAAATATATATTTTTTCCATATTTTTATATCATTGTCTTTTCTATTTTTCTCATTACTTTATATCTATATTTTTTTACATAAACATAACCGTAAAACAAATTAACAAACGTGAAAAGTATTTCACATTCACAACACTAATTCCGCGTATGATAAAAATGTTTGTATGTATTGATGCGAACCGTTATGCTATTTAAATCGTACTTTCTATCATAGTAAAAGGAATAACAGTAAGTTATTATATGTACGAACACCGCAAGCCGCGCCGTTTGATTGAAGTTACTAGACTTCATGTTGTGTGGTTATATTGATCGTAAAGTTATTTAACCTATTAGTTAGTTATTTCCCCTATACTTATCTTATACTATCCAATGTTAACTTACATCTTAAAAATTTGTGAGGATAAATGGATGTATGTACTCTCATGCAAAAAATACTAGTTAGAGTGTATACTGAGGTTAAAAAAAAAAAACATTGTTGGCTGTCATTCCGAAACTAATTATTAGAAAGAAGTGAGATGACGAAAGATAGGACTGGAATTAGGAAATGCGTTTTTTTATTTTAAAAAAGATTGCGTGTCGTTTGTATAATCGAAGTTGTCGTTGGGATTAAATAATATATGTATGTTGTCATATATAAACCAGGCAGATTTTAGATGGTTAAAATTTAAATCGCACGTACTAAATACGTTTTAAAATCAAACAATCAAAATTTGTAAAATAAACATAAACAAACATAAACGCTTTCTACACTCATAGCCCCACATTAGGATTTTCTCCTGTGCCGTGGGTGACATGGACGAATACACAAACACCCTGACCCAGAACAGAAATCTAAACTTATCATTCAGATGTCTGTCTAGTCGGGGATCGAACCCGGGACCCACTGCGTGTAGGACCGGTATGGAGACCTCTCCGCCACGCGGGTCGTCAAAAATAATTCTATAATCAAAGATATAATATATAGTCTTTTTATTCATGCACATATTGCACTGCATTGAAGTTTCGCTTGAGTTGTTTCACTGTAGTACCACCTTCTTGAAGAAACGAAGTATAGACATTTTATTTGCATATAATACAGTAAGTGTGTGATTTTAGGTCGCTGGTTTTTGCAAATAAAAGCAATATAAATCTTTGCGTACTAGTGGTAATAGCGACAGGTGAAAATATATATAATTATCTCCGTGTTCGGTGCAAAATTACTTGGCGACCAGTCAGCCTGGAGCACTTAACACTTCACCAACGATTCTTAAAGTCCCGTGAATGGTCACGGGACTTTAAGACAAATATATATTCCGTATTATATATCTTATTGACGTTCGATTGGGATATAAAATGTAAATGAAAGTAATGTGGAAACATCATTTTAATTCTTTAATATCTCGTCAGAAATATTAAACAGTAAGATTCATTCATTTCTATTAACGAATTCATATGTACCCAATTAGCACTTGGTGTTTATTTTAAATTTAGCACCCATATTGGGGGCGAAAATACTGACGTAATAAAATTGACCTTTCGTTCGACGTCGTCATACAAATATCAACTTTATTGCTTTAAACATTATTAATATTAAATACACTGCAAATGACATTTCGAGTCGATTAAAATAATGTAGGTTTTTTTTAAGGTTGTATAAATCCAGTTTACTGTTCTGTATTATTTATAGATGGTAACTCGTTTGTTTTATTTTATTTTTATTGCTTGGGTTTTATTTATAACGCATAATTAAAATATCCTTTCTTCGACTTTTTTATGGTATTGGCTAAGGCTAAAAATGAATCGAGTTTTAAGTATATTTTACTCTGTTACTTTAAATGTCACATTTCTTTATAAATCATAAATGATAAGATAATAATATTTATTTATACATATTTTAATTATTTTTTTGTATTATTATGTTGAAATATTTAAAAGTTTACCTACATATAAGATATCGTTACATTGTGTAACGTTCTTAAAGTTTAAATAAATGCATAAATTAGAAAATGTATAAATCAATGACAAAATTATAATATCAGAAAAATAAACATTATAAAGTTATAAAATGTAAATTTTGCCTGTAGGCACTCATATCATGTTACGGTTCTATTGTGTTTCTTTGACTAATTACAAAAATAAAATTTTGACATGTTTTATATCCTGAATTTATAAACCATTTATATTAAGTCGAAATTATTCTAGTATACAATAAAATTTAAACGAAAGTTGTCAGATATTATGGATAGAAAAATATATTTACGTATATATGAAATATTGTGTTCTTAAATTTTCACACATCATAATTATCAAACCAGTTTAAGAACATATAAACGGCTTTTGTTAAATTAATTTTCCTATACCGTATTCTTTCATTATTCATTAAATTCACCCGTGTTATACGAAAAGGTATACTCATAACTAATTCAACTGAAATCAGTCTGTACCGTTATAAAACCTCCCAACACCCCACATGCCTCCCTTTCGCGCAAGTCCGGTTCATTGCATCGGCAACAGGGGCTGACGTCATCCCACGTCCCTGCGTTCCTAGTTTGTAAAGGATACGTAGAACACAATTTGTAGGGAGTATCGATTTCTGTTGATGAAATGCAACCTACGTATGTATTCTGTCTGCCTGGTAGATGAGACTTATGGTTTTGATGTGTGCGTGTTATGTATGTATTGAGAGCTGTTTTCGATGTGGTGGTTTCGTGTATTATTAACTTTTAATGAAACCATACGTAGTAAGAGAATAGGATAAACAGGAATTCGAAAATAATTAAAGAATTAATGTACTTGAATTTAACTAATTTGAATGGTCGTTATTTTTTTCGCTAATATGCACATTAATTATATAAAAAAAATCGTGGAATTTTTTTAATTTAATAAAAAAGGCTTATCAACCATTTAGTACAGTGTTTACTACAACGACCTGTTTGTCACGTTGTGGTGTGTACCGGGGATGTTATGGATATGAAATTTCGGATCTGGATACGGATACGGATAAAGGAATATTATATCGGTTTCGAATACGGTTACGGATATGTAATTTATTTCGGATTATCCGTTAGTTTCGGATAGTTTCGGTTAAGGATATTATTTTTTTAAGGAATTTTAACCGTAAAATACAATTAGGTAATAGATAATTTGGTTTTATTTCCATGTTATAATAGCTATTATAATCAGTCATATCAATTATTATTAC
>MOOZ01000004.1:527877-538693 GCA_002930495.1 Cecropterus lyciades | reverse complement strand
ATCTGAATTACGTATGCTTTTATAAATACAAAAATATGTTCACTGTGCGTGTAACAGATTTTTTGCAATTGGGATTCACTTTGATATACTACTCCTTAGTGATACCGCCAACATTGAACATGGGTTCTACCCACCGGTGGTGGGTTCGTAGCAAACTTGACGATACTATACTAGTGTGGATGCGATGCGGTGCGGTGCGGTGCCTTGTTTTTCCCCGACTGCGTCTGAAGGACGGTTATGTTTCGAGCGTATGTGTGTCCATTTGTTTGGCACGCGTAACAGCCCAAACGGTTTACCATATTGTGACATATGACATAACATTAGAATCATTTCAATTTTTTTGGAAACTGAAAGGATTCTAATGTTTTATTGGGCCATGACAATAATACGTTTAGCAATAAACATGTATCAAATATATTTTTTAAAATGAAAAAATGAAAAAAATCATATTAAAATTGTTTATGTAATAGTCTCAATCGAGTGGTGACGGTTTTTAATAATTGGCTACCACTTAACCAGTGGTCGTGTTCGAACTAACTTTCGCTGGAAGACAAGGCGTTCATTGGGTTGACTTGACTAGTTGACTTTTAAGGGATTATTTATTACAGTTTAATTCAGTTGAACGATAAATTTTAATAGTGCAAGTTGTATATTTTTATTTGTAAAATATTTTCATTCGTATAATACGTTTTGAATAGATTTATTCGGTGGATTGACATTCTAAAATACATAAAAAAGATTTGAGAAAAAACGTATGTTAGTAAATAAATTCAATTTTGGTATTTAAAATGTAATATCTACTAAAAAAAACTATTATATTATCAGTTTGATATTTACTCTCATAATATTTTCTGCTATTCATAAATTTGATCGTCAACAACAGACAAATTTGGAAGAATGTTAGCGATTGTTGAATAAATTATAAAGAAGGAAATATCACAATATGCTAAATATTATTTCAAAAGTTTTTTCACTGTATGTTCAATGAGGTTTCTGGTATGAAATTAACTTTAATTTTAATTAGAGACCTGAAGAAGAGAAGAGAAGAATCTATGCAGACAAACGTTGAATCTCATAAATAGCTCGTTCTATGTTAAATTGTAAGCATAGTACATGCGACTGCGGCATGAAATAATTACGTGAGAGCGTCGCAAGCGAAACAAAGACTGTTATTATGTATTTTTATACACAAAATGACATACTTAGTTGATACAAGACGACAATGGATCGACCGCTAGACAATAATTTACAGCAATTTCCTTTCACGGCTACGTCAGCCGTTTCCGCTTATACAAATTACTGTTTACAACAAAATTAAAGTTAGCGCTGGTTGAATCTATCTCGAAATTCAATTGTAAATAAAATTAATATTTGGTATTATATATAATTTTAAGACAGCGTGTAAATAGTAAGATGAAAGTTTTATGATCATTTGATATCCATTGTTATGATAAAAAAAAAATCACACGCTATTTTTATAGCCTATGTTACTATGTCACGATGACAATTGCGACGAATAAAACGACACGTCACATATCAAAATCCGTCAAGCTGTTTGGGCTGTAGTGTGCCAAAGAAATAGACAAGATATACATACAAACATAGGCTCGAAAAACATTACCCTCCTTTCAGACGCAGTTGGGTTAAAATAGCAGAACTTCTTAGAATTCTTCTCAGAATCTTATATATAAAATTCTCGTGTCGCAATGTTAGTTACGTTACTCCTCCGAAACGGCTTTACCGATTTTTACCAAATTTTATATGCATATTCAGTAGGTCTGAGAATCGGCTACTTTATTTTTCATACCCCTAAGTGATAAGGGTTGTTCACCCTTAACATTTTTTTAAATTTTTGTACAAAAATTTTTGTCTTTATTTTTCTATAATGTGGCATTAACAATACATACAACCCTAATTTTTACCCTGTTATAACCAACCCCTACTTTTTAATAGCCATTTTAGTAATTTAATCATTTATATGGCAAAACAACGTTTGCCGGGTCAGCTAGTGTTCTCTATTAATTCCTATTTGTAGCATAAGACTATTACGTTGTGTATATTTTGTAACACCGATACATAAGTTTTGGCAATTAATACTCAAAAGTAACTAAGAATGTTGTCTGTTTACAGTTTTCAATTAAAATAACAGTTGTTGACATATAGATCCACAAAGCAGACTGAATGTCATACTTCCCTTTCGACTCTAAAGAGCGTTAATATATATTTATATGCACACAAAAGAAGACTTATACAACCAAATTTAACTATAATAAAATTAACTTGGTACAGTTATAAACAAAATTAATGGGCAATTAAAAGTTAAAGACAATTAAATAAATTAACGTTGTACGTGTCTGTACATAGAAAATAGAGAGCGCGGTGAAACTCGAAGTTTTATACGATATGTTTACTGTTATATTCGTATTTCTACAACGTCATCAAACGATTCTGTCACACTGCTGACCACGGGACCTGAGTTCGAAACTGGGAGACCAAGAACTCGGACCAGAGAATTATTTATCGCTTGCTCTGACGGGGAAGGAAAATGGTGTGGGGAAACCTCCACGCCCGTATGTTTTAAAAGTGACACTGAGTGTACAATATCAAAAACTAGTCCAGGTAGAACCAGTATTGTTAAACATGGGACATTTTACACTCATAGCCCCACAGTAGGATTTTCTCCTGTGTCGTGGGTGCCATGGACACACAAAGACGAATACACAAACACCCAGACCCGGAACAGAAATCTAAACTCATTCAGATATCTGTCTGGCTGGGGATCGAACCCGGGACCCACTGCGTGTCAGACCGGTATGGTGACCACTCCGCCACGCGGGTCGTCACCATACCGTCACCACGCTATTGCTAACGTAAAGTAATTCTTTCGTTTCGCAAGACGGGTGTGGTTGCCGGCGTGACTTATATGAGGCGATCATCTTAGTCTTCGGAAATAGCAATGTGTATAGAACCCCCCTAATAACAGCAGTGTTATGAGCTGCTGTGTCCTGGTTTGAAGGGTGTGGTAAGGGAGACATACTTTTCCAAGGCATTCCATCTTAGTCCTCAGGGATAGCAACGCATCTGTAGCCAATCTTAGGTGAGTCTTTGATCTTACCTAGGGTTGATTATGGGTGTCCATGGGGGGCAGTAGCCACTTACCATCAGGTGGGCTGCATGCTCGTTTGCTACTTCCATACTATAAAAAAAAACCTGCATGCTTATTTGCTACTTTAATCAGTTAACGAGTGCAGTTGTTCTCAGCCAATGTGATGGACTAGGCAACCTTATTAATCTTTCTCATCTCACGAACTCTGTAGAATGTAAAAAACCGACCCTTAGTTACCCATATTTTTTATAAAATACTGTACTTTTATAAAAAAATATGAAATCTTAGATAGAAGTCTCCAAACAAACGCCTTTCATTGAAAGTCTCTTAGTTAAAATATGTTTTTGAAGTTTATGTCGTTTTTGTTCTTTTTATTGAGTCTTCGCGAGTCTAGACAGACTAGACTCGCGAAGAGCCTATAAACGCTCCTCATGTTGAGAGCAGACTGATATTTTTACCTTTTTTCATATTTTTTATAAATAAACTTCATGATAAATAAACGTATTTAATTTATATAGTACTTTTAAAGTACCGCTATTTTTGTTTGCATGAATGTATGTGTTTAAATAACTTATGTTTCATTCGCATGTTTGTTCTTGTTCCTACGGTTCTTTGATTTTTGCTCAGTATTTTTTTTATTTGGAAAATTTACAGCTAGCTTACATACTAATTATCTTATTGACTGTAATTGAGTGAAAGCCATTTACAAATTTTCACTGATAACAAAATAATTTCAATACTTACAATCAACTTCAGTTATTTTTAAAAGATTCAAGTTTTATTTAAACATTCCAAACAAATACACAAAGTAGGTTGTATTTAATACTTTTTTTATGAAGTTATTTTTTAAGAACATAGAGAGTGTTGTGATTTATAAAAAAAAAAATAGTAAAAATAATTATTAAAATTAATCTTAGTAAAAAAAAATTATGGATTAAAGTTATTAATTTTTTATCACAGGCAAACACCATTTGTTAACACATGTTTTTTGTGTATAGTATATTATAGATAAATGTATAGTGAATGTTTTCCTTTCATTCTTATCCGTAGAATTTGCAAGAATATTTTGTATTCGTTAAAAATATGCATGAAGTAGTTATTCTATATTATCTTATTATAGACATGATATCTCATTTGCAGACTTGAAAATCCAACCTGTAAGGACCACCCACCATGTTGCCTCACAGCGCATTGGTGAGTGAACTAACATAGAGTACCTACATGTGTAGATTAAATGTATGGTCATAGGTTTTGATATATATTGTATGGTAAATACTGGAAAATTTATAACCCTAATCTAAATTATGTTTATAAAAATCACTACTTCCAAAAAATTTAAAAAAATCTTTAAAAGTAAATTTTAAAATAAATGTTTATAAACATTTAAAGATTTTTATGTTGTATTTTTATTTATAACATTGTATCATATTGTTATTAATTAAATAATAAATAAAATGGCATACCTAATATGACATTTTAATCATTTTAATAATAAATATGAATTAAAATTAAAAAAATATATCGAGAACATTTTTAACTGTTATAAATATTTTTTATTTTTATTCTACAACAAAAAGATAATAATTCTTACAAAATAAGTGATACCTGGTTCACTTATTTTTATTGTTCTATAGAGTCATTTTCCATATTTATCAAGCATAAGAACAGAATAAAAAAGTAACACGTCTTATATCCATTTAATAATGGTACACGTTCCATGTTTGTTTTAACTCGTATCGTTGTTTAATCTTTCTCCGTGCGTGTATTATTATTTAATACAACACTCATTGGTTTAATAAACACGGTATTTAAATACAATAGTATATGGATGACTTATTGTGCGCATATTATAATTTAAATTAGCCCTCGTCCGATACCGTGATAATGCTATAATACCGATGCATATTTATAGTGCAAATATTTAATATATTCGACCTTCGAATATTATTATGAGTGTTATTTATTAGAAAATTTAAGTAAAAATAGTTGGAGAGTGGTATTTTCCTTTAATTCAAATGAGCTCTGTTTTATCACTTGCAAAATATTATTTAATTATATAATATAATGCATATTTATAATGTGTCACGTTTGGTTTATATTGATCAGACTGTATTATAAGTGTTAGAACTAAGTCTGTGTTTTTTTTTTATCAAAATGAAATGTATAAATAATTATTTTAAAGCAATCTAATACAAACGAGAGAACTATTTATCAAATTGTTTAACTTCAATTTAGCTGACTTTATATTTAATAATTAATTTTAATTACAATGTTTATTTTAATTAAATATTATTATTTAAAAAAATTCCTGGGTTTAATGATGAATTGTTTTTAACATAAATTATAGTAAATATAAATAATATCTTAATATTACTTATAAAATATAAAAATATTTAAATAATAAGATTTTAATTAAATGTTATTATAACTCTCAAAATATATTTTATTAATCCATAAAACAAAAAAAGCTCATACATGCAATATTGGTGGACGTCATTAATTTGATTTTATTAATTAGCTGTTTGTTTCTGGATAATAAAGTTACTTTTATAATTATGAACTTATCACGTCAGTTCAGCATCGAACGTGGGACCTGATTGCGAATTGATAAACAAAGGCAGTCAATGCAACAATAATTATTTTATACTGTAATTATGACACTTCACCGCGTTACGCGAGAGAATGCGAGACCATAAAGCCACGCGGCTGCAGATCCAAATAAAATGTTCATGTCATAGTCGATCTCACTACTGATACATAGGTAAATAACATATTTATTTTAAAAAAATGCTTAACAATACAATACGCTGCTGTTGTATTACTAATTTGGTTTCTATAAACCCAACTACTATTTTTACAAATCAAAAGATAAATGCTTCCATATCTGCGCGAGAGCGGAGTTTAGGGTATTTTCCCGTTCAACACAACGGTAAGAAACGTTCCCGCGCTCTGTTGCGGGACGCGGAATAATCGAATTATGCAATATCCCGAATTTGTATAGGCGGATGCTCAATTCATTCAATTTTGCGACACAGAACGATAAAAAAACACCAACTAACCTTTTGTTTTTTCAGTTTCATGGGTTCACTATGTTTTTTTTAGTATTGGCGAGTACATATCACAATTAAATAATTTTATACTATTATTTATTTATTATTATTATTTATTTTGATATAACCATACAATTAATGTTTGGTTTAATAAAAAAAATACAATTTGTTTTAATTAATACTTCGGACAGTTGGTCATATTTAAAATATGAATTATTTCTCGGAAATTAAGTGTTATAGTAATTAAAGTATTTTTTAAAATATTTTAATATTTTTTTTTATTCAAAATAGTTCTATAATTATTTACTAAAGTAATATCCTATTACAAGATATTACAGAGTTAATTTGACCGTTGTAACGGTTAAGGAAGAAATAAATAAATCCTTAAGATATGATTTCTAGATAGTACTATGATATTATAGTAATTCCTTACCATATAATTTTTGTAATGCTGTCATACCATGTGTACAGAGCCGAAGAACGACACAGAGGCTAAGCCCGGCAGCATCAAGGTGGTCCAGCTGGCGGTTCTGCAGAAGCCCAGCCCGGCGCCGCAGAACAACGACCACGACGACTCTGACGGTGAGTGAGGTGCTCGGTAGCGTGCTATTATTTTTTTGTATATTATAAATTGTACTAAATTTTAGCTCATATAATTACTAGCTTATTTCCGCGGCTCCGCACGCTTCGGTCGCGTTTACCACGGTGAAGAGTGTCCTATATGTTAATATAGGGCTAAAATTTGAAGGTGGTAGAACTCTTTGTGGTTCGACTCCACCACTACCGCCACACCTATTTCTGTCTAATAACAGCAGTGTTATGCGCTGTTGTGTTCTGGTCTGAAGGGTGTGGTAAGGGAGACATACTTTTCCGAGGCATTCCATCTTAGTCCTCAGGGGTAGCAACGCATCTGTGGCTAACCTTAGGTTAGACATTGATCTTACCTAGGGTTGATTACAGACGTCCATGGGCGGCAGTAGCCACTTACCATTAGGTGGACTGCAGGTTCGTTTGCTACTTCCATACTATAAAAAAAAAAAAAAAAACTGTTATCTGTGTGCCAAATTTTAGATAAATCAGACTAGTGCGAGAGCAAACCTCTTGTTCGCATAGTTCATATTTTTTTATATAAGACTGAAGTAGCAAACGAGCACGCTGTGGTAATTGGTCACTACTACCCATGGGCAGGTCTAAGAAACTTCATTGTTGAGTTCTATATGAAGTTGTTTTCGGAAATAGATGTGGCGGTGGCACATCTCCGGTTAAACCGTTCTCATTGAACGTTCTTAACTACCACCTTGAAAATTCATTCATTCACTCCTGAAATTCCTCGATCTACAGAACCCAACACTCGATCAGGCCCACTTCGCCTAAATAAATAGAGCTGAACATAAATAATACCACAACGCAAAAACGCGTATTTTTCAAGAGAGAACTAGATTTTAGTAATGTAGTTAAAATAATTAAAATGAAAACACCATTAACCACAATGAGGTTAGAGCACCAATTTTTTAAATTCTAAAATTATAATAATAATAATAAGAATATAGATAATAATAACAATAAAACTTTTTCTTTAACTTAAAATTGTTGAATTTTATACTGTTCAGTTATTCACGCAAAGCAGTGCTATATATTAAAACGGTCATTGTTCAATATGCGTGACAAATTTAACCGCGGTGTTAACATTTGCCATACATGTACGTTAATGTTCTATAATACGTTTCTTCACAGTTTTATTGTGATGTTGGGTTTTATCGAAACATTATTATCGTACCGGAAAATCGTGGAAACGAAAGCGCTAAGTAATTTGAAGGCAAAGATGCGAAACTTATTAACATATTATAACGTACACGCGTTTATTACTCTTTGTTACTCCTGTATTATAAAATACAAAAAATAATTACACTTAAATTGTCTCTTTAACAAAATATTTATAACATACGCTTTATAATTAATATTATATTTTAACCATTACTATGAGGGGATCAGTAATTCCTACTGCGTGAGATGGTGTTAGTCCACCAATTGTGGTAGTGAGCAGATAGACAGACTTTATAAACCTTTAAGTTTCTTATATAGGTTGTAAGTCTCTTTATAATATTTTTCTTCTCCATTAAAATCTGTGACTGATGTTATTTATTTAAATACCTTCGAAAAAAATATTATTTTTCCTGTTACACGTGGGGATCGTATCATTTTATAGATACTTTTCTGTCCCATCGGCAAACCCTTAATCGGCATTTAATTGCCAATTGCCGATCCAGTGCAATTTCTTTCGAACCGCGTGCGCGTAGCACGCTTGACAGGAAAAAACCCGTAAATATTATATAGTCCTACATAGATTAATATTTGCAATTTGTCATACATTACAGAGAAAGCCAAGCAAGGGATTGAAGACGATGAAGAGACGGACTCGAGTGGTTCAATATCGGATACGGCAGCTAACGACTCACAAGATGGCCGCCCGCACGTGTGCGACGTTTGTGACGTTAGGTTCGTGCTGGTTTGTGTTTCGATGGGAGAAAGTGGGGATTGGGAATGCTTACTAAGTGTTGAGTGGTTGTTCAAGCCATTTGCAGAAATAATAGATTCATTTTTCATGCGTGAAATAGATAAACAAACAATCATAAATGGTACAATAATCGAATTATTGATACGTCATTTATCCGATTTTTGGCGAGCGGGGTTCTATCTAGGGGGACGAGCAGGAAAAATGGACAAAGCGGCTGAAACAACGGAAGGCATAATTGAGATCTGCGATTTTTTGCTGTCATATTCATTTTTATAGATAGCGTATATTCCTAAACATGGCGGCAAATTCAAGTTCTCTAAGATGACATTGTAAAAAGAAAAAACATAATTTCGCCAGTAGCGGTTAAATAATTACTTTAGGTTCTGTTATCTACCGATCCAACCAGGAGTTCGCGTGCCAAACTATTATAATAGCATTAGTTTACTTCTTAGCTAAAGTGGTATGCGTCTGCGCAAGGTCCATCGCGTGTGTAGTTGTTAAGTGGTACTAGATTACCTCTTAACTAAAGTTATGCGTGTGCCAAACCGTTAATACCGTTATACAAGAGTACCTCATAGCTCGCTCCCTGTAGTTCCGGGATCAGAATAGGGCTACGGTATCTCCTGCCTGTCGTAAGAGGCGGGAAGAGTGGAAGCTCGAACCGTGCAACCAAGCGACCTCGGGAAGGACGGTGGCATGTGTGATCGCATACCGTCGTAAAGACCAGACGGTGCGGTGAACCCAGTCGATCATTTAAGTGGAGTCCGACGTGGCAACGCGCTCAAAAGAGTCCGGTCGCGTTCCCTTGGAGATCCCGGAGTCCTCCCGGTGTCGTTCCCACAGTGTCGAATACCTTTTGAAGGTTTCCCCTTCGAGAAAAAAAAAGAGTACCTAATAGCTAAAGTGGCATGCGGGTGCGCAGTTTCCAGCAGCTCCCTGCGTGTCAAACCGTTACGTTACATTAGCTTACCTGTCAGCTATAGTGTGATGCGCGTGCGCAGGTTCCAGCGCTCGTCCCACCTGTCGCGGCACCGGCTGACGCACACCGGCGAGCGGCCCTTCACGTGCGGCGGCTGCGGAAGATCCTTCGCGCGCTCCGACAAGCTGCGCATGCACACTAAGATCTGCGAGAAGGTATACGTGGTGTTTTTTTTTATCTAAGTGTAATGCTTTTCGAACCGATGTATGTATTTAAGTTCATTTCTTTGGCGCGTTTCAGAATGAGGGTATTGTCTTTCAAGCGTATGTATGTATTTTTGAATGTGTGTTCATTTCATTGGCACGCGCTACAGCCAAAACGGCTTCACGGATTGTAACATATGACATATCTTATAGACATTAGAATCGTCTCAGTTTGTTGCATATACCCGTACGTACCTAACATACTACGCACGTATACGTACACATGCACACCCGTGCGTATGTAACTTAATACGTACCTTTTTTTTACAAGACTAGCAAACGAGTATGCAGCCCTACTGATGGTAGGTCACTGCCGCAAATGGACATCTGTAAGCAACTTTCCATAGAACAGAAGTTGTACGTGTAGTCAATCACAGATGTGTAATCGCGAGGACTAAGATGATGGCCTCATGTGAAAGTGTAGGCAACCACATCCTTCCACTTCCAACGCGTGAACTTCTCGGTAAAATGGGTATGGCGGTGGTACTTTCGTAACCATACTCATTCCACCTTGCAAGTACTTTATGCACATGTACGTACGTAACATAGTATATTCGTACTACCTGCTACTGCTACTGCAACTTTGCTATAAGTTTGCCGGTTAAAGGAATGCGCGTCCCCTCTCACAATCAAACGTCAAGGCAACGTCATCGTCGTATTCGCGTGTAATTATTACGTATGCGGCAACTTAATATTGCTCAGTTTTCGCGATATTTGTTCGTTTTTTTTTCGTTCGTTCGTTTTTAGGACTATGAGTAAAGTAAAGTCTTTACGAAGTGATTTTCTCTATATGGTGTTACAGATTATGACGTTGTTGTAAAATGAAAAAAAAAACCTGTTCATTCATAATACCATAATATGTGAAAATAGATAATTAATGTCGCAGAACAAGCAAACGAGCATGCAGTCCAACTGATGGTAAGTAGTTACAGCCTCCCATGGATATCTGTATGCAACATCATA
>MOOZ01000004.1:467093-477270 GCA_002930495.1 Cecropterus lyciades | reverse complement strand
TTTAGTAAGCCTGTAATATATCGAAAAAATAACAATTATTTGTAATTATTGCACAAATAAAGCTACTAACATATCGTAGAAGTTACAAATAATTATTTCTGTCTATTAACAACGCACACATAATATACGATATACGATACAGTTATGTGAGACGTTCTAACGTAATCCTCAGGGGTAACAACGATTCTGTGGCCGATCTCAGGTAGAACCATGATCCTATCTGTGGATTATATAGAGAATCATGGGCGGTGAGTGGTGAGCGGCTTTCGCTACTTGTGGAAAATTTTGAAAGGTGGTCGATGCAATACGCTTCGAACGGAGAGGTACCACCGTCACACATATTTCTAGCGATCATACGTTTTGTCGTTGTAAGAATATGAATGCAGGTAGACCTAAATATGACGCGACCGTCTAAGTCCTCGGGATTGGCAACGAATGTGTTATTGACTTCAGGTGGAACCCCTGTTATATGCGGAGTTGGTTGCAGGTGTAATGGGCGGCAGTGACCATTTCCCATCAGATAGACTGCATGCTCGTTGGCTGCTTTAATTTTATGTAAAAAAGTAGAACTTAAGATAACAGATCTAAAGAACTTGGCAAGTAAAGTTTTAAAAGCATATTTAGAGTAAGTAAAGAAGAATTTTACAGAAAAGACTCACTGCTTAATTTACTGCTTTTGTTTTCTTCATTTTTTAGCTTCTCGAGTTTAGATATACTGGGGTTATCTTTTTTGAACTTAAAAATATTTGGAGATATTCTTCGCAGCCTAGATGTCTTTCCGTCTTTGGACATTGTTCTAGTGGAAGAAAGATTCGAGGTTGATGCGCTTTCTACTCTTTTAAGCCTGTTCGAGAGATCTTCATGGGTGACTAAGCCAGATAGGTTTGGACTTGATCCAAATTGTAGTTTTGTACACTCTCCGCCCTGCAATGATGTTGCATAGAGCAAAATAAACAGATACTTTGGTAAGGTAAGTTTGAGAAGGGTAATATAGCAACGTATTATTTTAATCATTTTGGCGACAATAATTTTGACTTGGCCTCCGATACGAGAGTTCGTCGTGACGCGATCATGCTTCTTGCCAGTTATTGATTCATTAATCACTTTATATAAAGCGCCAAAAAGAACGCACATTCCAAGAAGCTAATTGAAAATCAATTATGCCGTGGGCCGTTAGTTTTGGGTGCGGTTTTTCTGCGGATTTAAGTCGGAGTGTGTCCAGCTCATCTCGGATTCATTACTTAAAAATGTAAAAAACATGAGAGGGATGTTAATCCGCCACATAACCCCTATATTGCTGAAGGACTATTACTTACGATCCATGCAGCTAGGTCAAAATATGGACAACAAAGAAAAACTAACCACTTATCGTAAGTACCTGTTATATATTAAAATTGATCAGTTCCGCGATAATATAAGTCTAAAATCTCATTTTCCTAACCTAAGAATTTTTCTAACCTCTTACCTTCAATACTGATATTTTTGAAACATCGAGTGCGAGGGACGACATCGAAGAATCATGCTTGCCATCTTCAGTATATTCTCTGACGATCGAAGACAATTTATTTCTTAGCTCTTCAGCCGTCCTTTCTGCAGCCATCAAGCTATCTAGTATGTTCATATTTGGAGCTGCTTGTATTGGACTGAAACATTATATAAACTAGTATAAAAAATCTATAGTTTTCAAAACTTTTATCTGTGTGTTTGAAATCGCATCAATTCAAAACTACTAAATTTAATTTAAACGATATAGATAGGCCGTATATTGAGTAAACATTAAGTCTATGTTTCATTAAAATCCATCTACTCCACCCAAAGTTATAACAATCACTAGTTGTTACATTTTTGATGAGAAACATCTATAGGCGCACGTATACCTAATTGTTGGCGTGGCGATCGCCACACCGTATTTATTAAAGCGCCATCTGTTATACATTTTCGAAACTATTAAATATCAAACAAATTTTCATTATGCTATAATATATTGGTTCCTGTCGCAATCTTGTCTTTGATGTTATATATTACGAACACGATGTGACGACTATTATTAAACCGCGTAGCAAAGTTAGTAAATAATACGAGAATAATTTATTTTTTAAATAATTAACCTGGATGTTTTATTACTCCTTCTCATGCTGCCAGGTGTCGATGATAACGTGTAAGTGCTTTGTCGTTGGCACATTGACTGTACCTAAAGAAGACAATTGCGATAATTAAAAACGTGCTTCTTTAAAAACACAGTTTCTACACTAATGGCGAGGACTTTCTCCTGTTTCGTGTGTACCAAGGACACACCAAGACGAATACACAAACATCCAGACCCAGAACAGAATCTAAATTCATCATTCAGATATCTGTCTGGTCGGAAATCGAACCCGGAATCCAATGCGTGTCACCGGTATGTTGACCGCTCCGCCACGCGGGTCAAAAGGGTCCTCCTACCTGCTATATTTATATATAAGTTAAAATATGTATACTTTTCAAAGGTGGCGGTGGCGGTTTCATAAGAGTATGGTTAGACAGAAGGAGTCACTAACACCAATGGAAAGGTGTGGAATCCGGCTTATTTACTTATACCAGTAGGTATAGCGACCATTTTAGCTTCAGGAGTGTTCCCTCCTGCTCAACTTATACAAAAAGAAAACAAATGTATCTTTAAACAAAATCTGGAAAATAAAATTTACAGTATCAAGTATACCATAAAACTGTTTATTTATCTCTATTCCTGTCTTATAGCACCTGTATTAAGTACGCTATAACACATGAGATATTCCAACAATCAGACTTATATACCTATCCTATCCAAAGTTGAAAAACTATGTATGTCTATGTTTGTAAAGATTAATTTACTTTCTTATCGCCATTATCATCAGAAGTGTCGGTGGTGAGCTTCTGGAGCATCCCAGGTGCTGGCAGCGGTTCCGTCGTTGCTTTGTCCGTGGTCAGTGTGTCAAGCGAACGGTACCTCTTTGGCGTCTCCGATTTGATTTGTAAATGGCTGGAATTAGGTAACAGGATTATAAACAAGTAGGAATTTACGAAAATACATCATTTTTCTTTTAATGTGTTCTCTATCTATTGTCAAACGTAAAATCCATTTTGAACCATCGTGAGCATCGTCAAGGTAGTAGCTGCACTCTAGAAAATCCTATAATCAACTGCCCCAACCCCTAACACAGAGCTATGTATGCATTATGTGCACTAATACTATGTGCATTCGCATAATAATAATATCATACCTACTTTAAAATTCTTAAAATGAATCGGCTAAATAAAAGAGATCTAACTGAAACAAATATAAACACAATGTACCAATGTACCTTTTTTCAGGAGTTTTCAATTCTATCATACTGGCCGATCTATTAGCGATGTTGTCCCTAGTTTTTTCTACCTCAGACTCGTTATTTTCTTTGATACAGCGGACCATTTCTTGTAACTCTTTAGTGAGACGCTCCCGGTGCGCTCTCGGTAGAGATCCAAGAAGGGCACTCCCATATTCCTGCGTTGGGAGAGATGACAATTTATATTCACTACAACTTGTTAATAGGTAGGTACAAAGTAATTGTGGCGATATTGTCTCATATTGTTTTGTTTCAGGATAATTTACTGTCAAACTTAAATATAATTCGGTTCGTACATTAATGTGTAGTAACCTACATATTAGGGGACGCAATGCTTCTGTAATAGATGCAGGACTTATTATATCTGTTGGTTAATGGTGATGCAGCCGCCTAAGAGAGGACTATAGGCGCTGAATCTGAGGTATGGATCTCAAAAACCCCCAATGTCTCATAGTTAAATAAGAAATGTTTATTTTTGAGTTTATAGGAACTTACTAGTCGTACCATTATCAAGTAGGTGCGGTACTAATAGATTGATTTTTTTTCAAATTCTCTCGCGGATTATTCAATTTCATGAAAACAGCGTTTAAAAGCATTTTAGAGAATAAGTTTGAGGGCGAAATATTTAAATCGTATCCTGAACGCTCATTACATCAGCTACGTTATTGCGCAGCAACTACCTACTATTTGACGTGAGATCAACTCGCTCAATTCGCTCATGTACCTGCTAATCAGTATCATTACGTAAAATTTTAACGTAACAGAGCTAGTAAATGAGCGTGTAAGCACGGCAATAATAAAACAATTACCGTGGTGTAAGTAAAAGAATTACCTTATTTAGTTGCTTTCCCCCAGCGACACCAGACACTTGCCAAAAGCCACTGTTCTGTTGATTTGAGCTCGTTGGGCACGAGCAGGTCACATCTACGCTCTCTAATACCACATGTAAGCCTGAAGACTTTAATATCATGTTTATATTATAAGCAAAATAGGTAAATATTTACAAAAAAAGTGGAAGGTGTAACCAAATGTAGATTCATGTCTAAACTCTGCCTAAAGATTTGACTGCGAATCAAATAAGCATGTGTACCTACATACATGGTTATTAAATAATTGATATTTGTTAATTTTAATGTATGTATTTTCATTAAAAAAGATAATTATAAAGAATAAAAAGTAGACAGTAAAGTGCATGTGACGTTCCAAATAATTCACAATATCATGGATACCAGCAATATGGATACCAGCTTAGCATAGCTTAAATTTAGTGAGACCATATTGGCGGTTTGCCATTAACCTTTCTCGTTCTTCACAAATCACACAAAATCCCCATTGATTCAGCGTAGACGAACCAGTGCTGAAGTGTGAACATGCCTATCAATAACAAACAAAAAGGCTAAATTAAACGAACCTGGCAATTGATAACAACGGTTCTAGTGCCGCCCTCCTGGCTCATATTGGTGTCGCTAGTGTCCAAGGACTTGACGCTAAATCCGAGGCACTGCAACATTGCGCATAGCTCCACTACATCAGTGTATGCTTCCTAAAATAAAAAATAGCTAATATGTACCATCGTATTGCTTAGTAGCATGTGCGTATGAAGGATGTGGGGGGTAATGGGGTACGACCTTCCTCTCTCTGTCATGAGCGAAAAAAATATTTTGTTACAAAAAGGACCTTTTTTGGGCTTTGGTCAACAATTTTTACGTTCCTCCCCTTTGGGTGCGCAGAACCGCCCCATAAGACTCCCCATACGTAAAGCTATAGCAACGCTGATAGCAGTTATTTTATTTTAAATTCCTTACCAATAAAACAATTATATTACATAGTAATCCTCCGGTTGGAGCCTCTGTCCATCGATATCGTGATTACTCAACATTATCATCGAAGTCTACAAAATTCGATTAAAACTATATGTAAAAAACCTTAAACATAACATGACTTGTAACTTACCGTAGAAGACATTTTAAGATAATTTATAACACTCACAAACAAGTCACCAAAATTTTATATACACGGGTAGAAATGAACGAAATATTTATTGATTAATATTTTTACTATAAGTATGTCTCATAATTTACAAGCGACTTATTTTATCAGATATATTGTACAACGACTACTTCATCTTGTTCTACCCTCAATGAAAAATATTATTAAGATTTTTACAATTGGCAATGTAAACTATTCATTTTGACAAGTAACATATTAATTTTTACTGTACATTTTCGTAAAGGTTAAATTAAAACAACATTACAAATATTTTATACTAGCTGAGGCCGCAGTTTCACCCGCGGTTAAAAGAAATGTAACGTGACATACATTAACCGAAATTTTAAATCTCATTAGAAAAAAAAAACCGATTTTAAAACATTCTTCATTGGTGCTCCGCTCCTGTTGGTCTTAGGGTGATGATATATAGCCTTCCTCGATAAATGGGCTATCTAACACCGAAAGATTTTTTCGAATCGGACCAGTAGTTCCTGAGATTAGCGCGTTCAAACAAACTCTTCAGCTTTATAATATTAGTATAGTTTATTTATAAATATAAAAAATAGAAATTAATTTTATTCTATGCGAAGGTTTTCTAAAATGTTAATTATGTGAGGAAGAAGCCATTTCATAATATCCAAAGAGTACCTTGTAGAACTTGAAGAGACCATTTTAGGCAAGTAACACGAAAAACGTAGAAGCTATAAGCGTATGAGTAGTTTTTGGGGTATCCCATTCAGTATGAACCATCCACCTATATTGAAATAGTTATTAGTGGCGTACATATGTAGGCCACTAATAACATGAAGACGTCGTAGACTAAATTCAGATGGGCATTGGTTTTTTTCAACATTACACATTTACTACGGTCAAAACATGGCAGTATTTTTTATTACGGCAGAAATCCTCAGACGGTAAGCCTGTCTAGCTTTTAGAGGATGATAAGAAATAAAACAAATCATGCTTCCTAAGAAATATTTATTTTCATAATATTTTATTACCATAATAAGTTTGTTTTTATTTCTACTAATTAGTACAATCGTTATTTTTGGAAAGACATGAAACACCAGTTCTATTACCTAAGATAATATTTTCAAAATGCATTTTCATAGGTCTACATATAGAAAAAAAAATGCAGACTCAACCCAGACCAGGCGCCTGCCTGGTCTGGGTTACATGATGAATACAGAATTCTCTTCTGTGCCCGTGAATGTCACTGGCAACTAAAACAGATCGTTACTGTGGAATTTTGAGTGTAGAAAGTGTTATTTATATTTGACTGCGAATAATAAAACAATATAGTTATATTTTAATATAAAATTAATTAGTTGTACGTCATATAACGCGGAGTGGCGGAGAACTTAGCGTACGACTTGATGACCTTGTTGACAGCTTCGAGGAAATCTTTCTCGGTGGCCACCTTGCGGCGCGCTCGGATCGCGAACATACCGGCTTCTGTGCAAACCGACCTGCGGACACAAGATTTTTATGATTATATGTATTTAAATAAAAAACAGCTGGTACAATATTTATATATTTTTAAACGAAATCCCGTTATTTAAATTATTTCTAATGGTTGATATTATATTGTCTACATATTAAAACTACAGTATTATAATTGACAGGCATGGAAGGCACTGTTCAAATTGGTAATTCTAAAACTTGAAATAATGCAAAGTTCTTGCATAAAACTTAAAAGTGAAATTTCTGGAATCATCGATCTGCATACAACGCGTTGTTTTAAAATCATACCAAAACCATGTTAATACCAGTCATAAAATTATAAATATTCCTTTACTGTTACTGTTAATAATTTTTTAAATCATCATAACTTAATGCATGATTTGTTTGGTGCTTTAATTACAATGAGAACAACAAAAAATCATACAATAGTGTACAGCACAGATCCTAAAATATTTTTGGGCAATCCCTGTACATGAGTTATACTTATTACTACCTGCACCCAAAACCGTAATCTCAGCTTTGATGCAGGCGACCGCTTAAATGTGCGACTGACTCTGACTAACAAACCGGTCATACTCAGTTAGTTAGTCAAAGTCAGTCGCACAAGTAAATGGTCGCCATCAGAACCTTCGAGGAAGGTGCATCCAGTCCTGACTACACGTACCTGATCTCAGCGCCGGTGGAGTTGGGGCAGAGGCGGGCCAGCAGGTCGAAGCGGATGTCGCGCTCGACGCTCATGGAGCGCGCGTGGATGCGGAAGATGTGCGCGCGGCCCTCCAGGTCCGGCAGCCCGAACTCCACCTTGCGGTCCAGCCGCCCGGGCCGCATCAGCGCCGGGTCCAGCGTGTCCGGACGGTTGGTCGCCATCAGCACCTACGGGAACAGACGTTTTCGTTAATAAACACCGAGATTTTATTCTAACTAATTTTCTACGTACAAAGTATACAAAAACACCTCAATAAACGCTTTCTACACTCATAGCCCCACACTAGCATTTTCTCGTGTGTCGTGAGTGCCATGGACGCACAAAGACGAATACACAAACGCCCAGAACAGAAATATAAACTCATTATACAGATGTCTGTCTGGCCGGGGATCGAACCCGGGGCCCATTGCGTGTTAGACCGGTATGGTGACAGCTCCACCACGTGGGTTGTCAGTCCATCTCAATGATTAGTACTTATTATTATATAACGAGCATGCAGTCCTCTTGATACAAGAGATGACCACATATAAGATGCAAAGGTCTCTTCATATGAAAATCAAAAATGGAAGAACTAAATCACGTCAAAATTAGGTGTGACTGTGGTATTTCCCAGTCAAACCATACTCGTTCTAGTGTTCTAGCAAAAATCCATTTCATATCTTTCATATGTATAGTAACGATCTATTATTTCATTTGAAGTTAAGCTTATTTTTCTTTAGTAAGACATGCGAAAAATTACATAAATGTGTTAAATTTTTTATACCTTTATGTTACCACGCGGATCAAATCCATCGAGCTGATTGATTAACTCTAACATAGTTCTCTGTACTTCATTATCACCACCGGCACCATCATCAAACCTAAAACAAATAATAACACGCATTCCATGTAACAACTGCTATAAAACATTGTTTACTAGAATTTCAGAACACAACCTTTAATGGGAAGTTCCAGTAACAAACCTAGCAGATTTGTGTTAAACCTTCATTGTTTTTTGAAATCACATTTTTTAAAACCAATATTATTTTATTCTTTGTCATTCCTTAGACAACATTCAACACCACCCATTATTTTTCTGGGCTGGGCACGGGTCTTGTCTCAGAATGAGAGTTTTTGGCCATGGTACACCACGCTGGTCAAGTGCAAATTGGTGGACTAGACAACATTATTAAACACTTAATTTTATTATGTTTTCTTGGATTGGACAACCAAGAAAATTTTCGCATACTATCATTAAGTTCAGTGTTATTCACTATTCACACAGTCCGGGATCCGTCGTCCATTTTTACCACTTCCACTTACCGTCCACTTACCGTCCATTATTACTAACAAGCAAATTTTTCCAACCAAAAATGAACCAGTTAGGAATAAATTTTTGAGTTTCGTCATATTAACATATTGTGTCCCTGCTACCTTCTTTGGATACCACAATCGAGAAATGTTGTCAGGAAACAAGTTGGGTGTCTCATCGAAATGAAGCTACTCTTGAAAAATTTGCTTGAGAGTAATAAGTGGTAAAAGTGGATGACGGATCCCGGACTATAAGAAATATTAAGTAAATTGAAGATTAAATAGAGTTATACCTGGCGCCTCCGATAGCGTCGATTTCGTCGAAGAATATGAGGCAAGCCTTCTTGCTGCGCGCCATTTCGAACAACTCCCGCACCATACGCGCCCCCTCACCCACATACTTCTGCACGAGCTCGGAACCTAATTCACATATTTAAAAAATAATTAACAAATTGGACGATATCCGTGTTATACACACACTAGCTGCGCCCCGCGGATTCACCCGCGTATGTTTCGACGATGATATATAGCCTATAGCCTTCCTCGATAAATGGGCTATATAACACCGAGAGAATTTTTCAAATCGGACTAGTAGTTCCTGAGATTAGCGCGTTCAAACAAACAAACAAGCTCTTCAGCTTTATAATATTAGTATAGATTATTAGTTACACTGTCACTAATCTATTTATGAAATTATCATAACCTATGTGTTTCATGTGGTGAAACCTATATGATGGGGTGAATTTCAGAATAATATAGTAAGGCCATGTCCAAACACAAACTAGGCAATTTGAATACATCATTGTTTATATATAATATACAGATACAGATTATCTTAAAGCGCCTGGATTTTAAGTATCCTCTCCGTAGATGTCGTAGGAGGCGACTAAGAGACAAATTCCAGGAAATTGAGCAGCAGCTCATGCCCGATATGCATGCCAGGAGCAATTACTATTGGCAAAGGCCCTCATTAGAGGAGGCCTATGTCCAGCAGTAAACTCCAAAAAGCTGGTTAAAAACTTAGATTAATTACTTTTTTTAAGGAATCTTATGTATCTAATTGTTAATTTTGACCATAAACAATAAATGTGACTTCCACTCACATATACTCTTCATGATATTAAAAGACAATATACAAGCTAAAAATGTGTCACACTCAGTAGCATTGATACAAGGCTTAATTCTACAATGATGTTCAGTGCGATCAATACTGTAGGAGAGTTGTATCAAAGCATCATTAAAACTTATAAACGACACTCTTTCTTTACTCTCCATACAAAATTAAATATGTATCATTGATAGGTGTAAAACCAAAACCATTTCAGTCCAAATTAATACTCTTTTTAATTACATTTGCAATATTGCTGAAAGCTGCAATACCTTATAA
>MOOZ01000004.1:341718-362164 GCA_002930495.1 Cecropterus lyciades | reverse complement strand
AAGTTTGAACGAAATCTGGCCGTTTAAAGTGGGTCAAAATCGCGCCCAAAGAAGTCGGTTACAAACAAACATACAGGTGAAGCTAATATAAAGCGTGTAATAATTTCAAGCGGTCATTGCTTACGTTAAAAAAGTTAAAACGAGTAAATCCTGCCTGATATCATAATAAGTTATTACACTTGAGGGGTTACTTGATCAGTAAAATGCCGTGATACAAATTTTAAAGTAGGTTATGCACATAATAATAATTATAATATAATAATAATAATAATTATTATGTGATTTAAATAATAATACTAAGTAGGTCTCTATTTATACAAAAAATGGATTTAGTTTGTCTACCGATTTGTTTTGTTTATTGGCTACTGAGGAGCGTTAGTGTATCTGCAGTTTAAGCTTTACAATGATATTTTCTTTCTTCTATTCATTATCGTAATGATAGGCCTACTATATTATTTACTCATAAAATTTATTAGGTCACACTCACACCACAAACTGTCAGTAATTAGATTCAACACATCCGGACATGATGTTTTGCGATGGCTAACCACCGTGACACACCATTGTCACCCATCAGCGAAATCACCGGTGACCGCGCTTGTTGGCGCGGATAAAATAATAATATACACTCACACGAATGTCATTACCGACCGGTACATGATATGTAATGAAATATCTTCATGTTGTGTAGGCCTACGGAGGCACATACAAATTGTCAGTTGTTTTTCCTTACATTATATCCGGATTGGTTATCTACTTTTTCCATGTTTATTAAATAATCGTTAAATACTTATCAGCATAAAGATGCTTAAGAAAAAGGTAAAATTACTTTTACTGATGGTATATTTTAAAAAGATGTAATAGAATCGATTAATAAGATTATATTTATGTAAGTTAAATAATCAATGTAATTAATACATTGAATATCGGGATTTTTGTATGCGGCGATCATCTTAGTACTGAAGAGTAGCAACGCGTCTGTGATTGACTTTAGATCGAACATCTGTTTTATATGGAGTTGTTTACATATGGACATATGACATATATACAGGTAGCAATAATCACTTTCCATTCGGTGGGCTGAATGTTCGTTACACTCAGAAGAAAACCTACGCGACGGTCTGTGTTACTCAATTCAATTTGGACTTGCTGACCTATGAAGAGCTTTCAGACCTTTTGAATGACTAAGAAAATGTCAAGTAGGTACTTCGTCGTATATAATAATCTAATAAATATCGTAACAATTAGATAAAGGTCGACTCGTCTTACGAAAGGATTCACAGTTTGCATCACTGCTTAAGTATAATTTAATTGTGTAAACAAAAATAAAAATAAACGTGTTGTGGCTTAAGTACAGTGTTAAAAATACAAACGTAAATAAGAATTATATACGTCTGTATTTACAACGATTTAATAACCTGCGTTATTAAATCGTTGTAAATTTTAGAAGTAACTGCTGCATCATTTGCGGTTTTTAGTGATGACAAGATATACACATAACGGCGCAAATGCTATTATCAGATGTAGAAAACATAAATATTGGACAAGGATACCTGGACAGTAAAAGTCGTTATTAACAAAACAAACTTTTACAGCATTTTTAATTGCACACCAACTATCATAATTATTATCATAATAAAATCATGATAATAGTGATTTTTGTTGAACGACAACAGTTAACAAAGTATAGTTTTCGTAACCATCTATAATAGTAAAATACTGTATCACAATAAGTGATAATAAGAAATTACGTTTCACTACAACGCGTGAATCACAGCTGTTATCATATAGAAATAGGTGAAATGATGGTGTCTCCTAAAGAGGACCATATTAGGGCTCTATTACCTTCAATCTTGTTTTATGCCTGAGTTCCTCGAGCTTTTCGGGCGTCTATGGTCAGTGACGGTGGCTCGAATACTCCTGCCCAATTCGTGTCCTCACTGAAGTCGGCGTTCAACAGCATTTTCGGTAAGCCGTAATCGCTCATCGTAGTGGCTAATCGTAGGGTTCGCAATCTGTACAGTTCTACAGTAAAAAAAATGCCGTTCGCCGAAACTGGCAGAATACCTAGTGTAAACAAGTCCTTACCCCTCAGCAGACCGAAGTACTAATTTATAGTGATTCGAATATTATTAAATTGAAGAGACATAGGTATTAATTTTAGATCAAATGATACCGTACGATGGGTGTTGTAATGTTTCGATATGAAGTAATCGGTTTTGCAACGATTACTGACTACCTACGTGTTTATTTTGTTGGTTTTTGTCTACATAATTCAGTCTATCTTATGTAGATTTATTGCTGCAAATAATCAGTTCTGAAGGTGGTAGAACTCTTTGTGGTTCAACTCCGGAAGCACCACCGCCACACCTATTTCAGCCTAACAACAGCAGTGTTATGCGCTGTTATGTTCTGGTCTGAAGGGTGGAGTAAGGGAGACATGCTTTCCCGAGGCATTCCATCTTAGTTTTCAGGGGTAGCAACTCATCTGTGGCTAACCTTAGATGAGACTGTGATCTTACCTAGGGTTGATTACAGATGTTCATGGGCGGCAGTAGCCACTTACCATCAGGTGTGCTCGTTTGTTACTTCCGTACTATAAGAAAAAAAGTCAACAATTCTTTTAATGTTTCACTTTTTCGTCGTTTCTCTTTCATTTCTCCTAAAAATACGTATATAATCTAGTTACTTACATACGTATTGAAGGTATTAGAAACCTTTGTGGTTCGATTCTAGAGACAAGCGCCACATCTTTTTTGCCTTACAATCGCAGTGCTAAGGGCTGCTGTATTCCTGTCTGATGAGTGGGGAAACATACTTTTATAACGTAGTTAAATGCAGCTGTTTTCTTGTTGTATTAGTTGAGCGATGGCAAAAAATACACCAGTAGTTCCAGCTTTGTCATTCTGACAACGGATTTGTAGACAACGGTGAATTGTAACCCTTGAAACCTCTTTAGGAACTAGCAGGTATTCGTGTTTGCTCCGAATATTTTCCATCACTGTTTAAGTTTATAATAATTCATTTTTATATATATATATATACAAAGATAAGTAAGATAAATCAGAGATGCCTTTATTCGAACATCGGACTCCGCGATTGAGAGGTCGAATTTCTAACTACTACGCTGTCATTGCTTCCAAGGCCTCTAAGTAGTTCTCATTCACCAACAAGTGAACTGCATGGTTATTGTATAAACTCATTAAAATATAATTAGATTAGAAATAAATGTGGCTTAAACAATATTAAGTAGAATGTCTTGATACATATATTATTACTTCAAATCAATTACGCTAATCTGTCTGCACTACTTCCGTCAATTACAAACGTAACACGCGTCTAATAAATACTCGTACATTGATTACGTTGCATTAAATAAGATTCAATAGTCACCATTATGTCATTTCGTATCTCGCCTACATACGCTTGTAATATGCGGAATGGTATATGTCAGGGATTCCCAAACAATTTCGGGAAATATAGGGTATATACCCTTTTTAGCGTTTTGTACCCAAAGGTTTTACCCTTTGGGTACAAAACCCTGGGGTCCTATTACTAAGACACAGGTGTTTGTCTGTCCGTCGGTCACCAAACTGTATCTCATGAGCAGTGGTACCTAGTCAGTTCAAATGTCACAGATGATGTATTTCTACGCTATAACAACAAATAATAAAAACAGAATAAAATCAATTTTAAAGGCCCTCCCATTTAATAAACGTATTTCTTTGTCGTTTTTATAGGTAATATTATGGAACACTTTATGCGGGAGTCCGACTCGCAATTGGCTGGTTTTTTCATAAATAAACTAATAACTCAGACCCCCAAAAGGCAAACTACTTGAAAATTTTATCCTTAGATTTTTTCTACTGGTACAAAATACTTACCAATTTAAAAACTGCGGTTTTTCGGTTGTTGATTTCCAAAGATCGATATCGACCACTTTGAGAACCTCAAAGAGGAATTTACTTAATTTATTTACAGTTGCATATGGTCTCTCTTAAAGTCGGAATAATCCTCAGTATGCTGACATAAAGTGTAATTTACGTTGTAACGAGCAATGATATAGGCTTTAGGATGTAGTCTTATTGCGTCCGTGAAACGAGAAACAGGAAAATGGTAGATTAAATTAAATCTGTGAACGCTGCCATCTAATGGTAAGATCAATAGTTAATTAATTCAAAATTGAAAATCAATAAATTCAATGGTTAATCAGAGAATGTTATCAATCGTAAAGTGAGACTCGCTAGCTGTGTTATATCTATATTAAACTTTATTTACTACATTTTTTTATCGAAGTTATTTTTTTTTGGCGCGTTATAAAAATAAAATAGGAGAGACTTTTATACCAATTAAACAAATGTTGTGCAGGCAGATGTTCCCTGGGATAAAAATAGATACCATTTATAATGTCTAAATTGACGTACATATGTGTATGTTGTTGTAATTAGCCTTTTAGGGATTAGATCATAGAATAATAGGCATATAATAATTAGATCGTATTGCTCACCATACCTGTCTGAGACGCAATGGATTCCAGGTACAATCCCTGGCCAGACAAATATCTGACTGCTAAATTTGGATTAGGGGAACCTGTGAAACTTGCATAGAGTTGTACCTCAGTTTAAATCTCACGCTTTAAAGAACCTTATCTGTAGCATTTGAAACATCATTTGTCCACATTAATGTGAAGTTAGTGGCAATATGCCGGAGCCGTGTAAACGCATTAAAAAAGGTAATTTATTGTTTTACACATAAAAAGTAAAGCTTTACATTGTTCTAATTTAATCAAAGTGTTGCATGCTTGCGAGAATCGTTTTAATATAGTCTAATTTTAGTATATCTAGCTATTATAAGCCATGAGTGTCTGGTCGTAATTTCAATCGCAAGTGGGTTCATCAAGCTTGTTAAGTGAAGTTGTCGCGATGTTGTACCTTGGCCACCCCAATTACGATGTACCTCATGTTGTCGAAAATTGCTCAGAAATATTTTACGTTTTTATGAGTAAACGATGTAACGAGTAAAGTGTAATTATTATTAATTTCAAAAGCTAATACATTAATGATATTTCAACAGAATTATAGCTAATAAAACTGTTTATCTTGATTAGAACGTTCTCTGTCCAATTTAAAATGAACACTGTCCAAGGTACATCTGCTTTGTTGTACCTTAGACAGTTTTCCCTTTTTTTCAAGAGAGTGGTGGTCCAGGGCTTTAGAAAATATACACAGTTTGAAGACTGAATTATGTAGTTGATTAAATGATCTTTACATACATGTACACTGGACAAAAATAAACAGCGCCATTATTTTTTTTTAAATCAACATTTACAAAACTGACCGAGATTCAACAATTTCTCCTACTGTTCTGGGATTGGACGTATGTGTATTCCTCTTTTACTGAGGTGTTTCCTAGTGCCGGTTCATGAATGTAGATAGCGATTATTATTATTTAATTTAAGATGGACTGTATGGATATGCTCGTTTGCTAAATTTATGATATAAAGAATTGCATGCTCATTTCTCTAGTGCGAAAATAATCTGTCGCTTGTCATTCGCTCACAGTCGGTGGGACTAGTAATTGGAGCCGGCGGTCCCGTATTTGTGACCGGTTCGGACATAAATGGGCTAATCGGCTAACGGTGGAACAAGGAAAAGTGAAGGATCGTTTTAAAGCCTCGGAGAAACCGCTATAGGCTCTATGAAATGCTTAGTCTTGAGTATTGCATGATAAATGAAAATTGAACTTGTAACACTACAGTTTGTCTTATTTGTGTTCTATCTGTGTTTTATATGTAGTTTCTATGTTTGTGTGTGTGTATTTGTGTGTCTGTCTTAATAGTAAGTGTATTAAATTACATATTTTATTAATAAGGAATTACTCAAGCAAGGAATATAAATAACAAATATTAACATGTATTAGAATAGCATGAAGCGAAATAGTATTTTTTTAAATTTAATTACGTAAACGTTTGTAAATCAAAAATAATTCCGATTGAATTACAATATATTGGTCTGATTGCTCGATTTATTAGTAATGTTTCGATAATAGTAAACGCATTGGGATTTTCTCCTGTGTCGTGGGCGCATGGACACACAAAGACGAATACACAAACACCCAGACCCAGAACAGAAATATCAACTCATCATTCAGATGTCTGTCTGGCCGGGGATCAAACCCGGGACCCACTGCATGTCAGACCGATATGGTAACCGCTCCACCACGCGGATCGTCAATAATAATAATATGCGTATTTTTTATTTATTAATGTGTTACTGTAATTTCAGTTGTTATTTTCTAATTTATACTGTTACTAGCTGAGCCCGCGGTTTCACCTGCGTTTAAAAGAAATGTAACGTGACATACATTAACCAAAATTTTATACCTTTAATAATCTCTTTTTTATTCTTTTACCGGTACCGCCACCGTACTTTATGCCGGTACCGCCGCAAATGCTACGTCAACGCAATTTTTAAATCTGTAATATCTTCGAAAATATTCATTTAAATCATATGCTGTAAAGGACCTTATAGATCTATATTAAATCAACAATGTATTTAAGGCATTTAATTGGATATAGATTAATGCTGTATTGGTTAAAATCGCTTCGAAAATTAGCCATTATTTGTCGTAAAAAGTAAATGACAAAAATGTTATTGTGGGATATCCATAAGAGATATATACCATCGCAGAGTTTTCTGTACACCTTTTCAATGTGTACATTATTTTGATAAATCTCGGTAAGCTGAACCCTACGTTCAGCCTGCGTTTGCAATGTAAGCGGAAAAAATGTAATTATTTACGACATCACATTAGAAACCTTACAAATAACAGTATTTATCCACTATTTAATGGATGTTACTATACATATAAACCTTCCTCTTCAATCAGTCTCTCTATTAAAAAAACCGCATCAAAATTATTTGCGTAGTTTTAAAGATTTAAGCGTACAAAGGGATATAGGGACAGAGAAAGCGACTTTGTTTTATACTATGTAGTGATTTTACAAGACAACACAAAGCTATAACGAAATTTGTATTTGTACTACAATATCGTACTTTTTTTTTTTTCAATGAAACGTAATATGTATATGTATATATGGTTTACTTCTGTATCATAATTGTTAGCGAACTTTCATCAGCGCCATCTGTTATTGAGTAGCTGTACTGCAATATTCTTACGGACGTTTCACTAGAGAAGTGAATGTGACTTTAGTGTAGCCATCAGCCGGGAGATGGCACGATATAGAAAGCACGCGCTGCAAGCGCGTTGATGTCTTATCTATGGGCAAATATAGAAATAACTTTTTGTAGCAAATTGTGAAGAATTGGAAAGAAACCATTTGATATAAGGGATGATTCGATGGTAACAAATTAATATGGTTATGTAGCAATATCAATTGAGCGTGATATTTATGCCATTTGTTATTTTACTTCATCTATAAAGTTTGTGTTTCATGGAATGTTACATTTTGAAACTTTCGCGTATAATGAGCAATTACATGTAAATCACTCATTGCTGAATCGGAGTCCAAATACATAATTAATCTGAACATGTGGTCAGTGCATATGGAAATTCGATTGGGAAAACCATAACTTGCGTTCTTTTGCAAAGTGTGTAAATATACTTAAAGCTGTAATAACCGTTTATATTTACTTAAAATGATATATTTTACAAAATTATTACATTATCCTTAGGTAACATGAACATAAACATAAATACTAAATATATGATGCCATTGTTAAAAATGACACGTTAATAAAATTACTATAATGTATACATTATTGTGTTTTTAAATCAAGAAATTGAAACCTAATAGGACATTTTCTTATTTTACATTATTGTTTTACTATTGAAAATAAATAATTAAAAATAACAGAATTTAAAATAAGTACAAACTAAAATGAAACACACATATGTGTAATGAATAAAATAATATTTATAAAGTAAATACCCCATCCGAAATTCTATATTGCGAGGATATAAATGCTACCCTTCTCTGACCACTTTTTCGCTTACAAATATTCTGGACGGACACCGCCAAAGTTTCGAATGCAGCCCGCCACTATCCATCGCGACACCAAGTTATCATATGTAGTTGTATCCAACCATTTTATAATACAATAGTAGTTAGCTAAGATAGTGTTAGTCATATCAATCTATTGGTAATAGGAGCGGTCGGCTAGCGGTCGAGGGTTGGTGGTGCGGGCGCACGATGCCGGCGGGCGGTCGCGCCAACAACGGCGCGCTGGCGCTGCACTACGCCGCCGCGCGGGGCTGCCTGGACTGCGTGCGGTTGCTGACCAACACCACGCCTGACGTGTCGTGAGTACACTTGATATTTTTTTATAATGTAGGAAAAAGTTTTTGTCCGTATGACTACAATGTGATTCGCGCAATACAAGTTAGATTAGTTACAAATTTAACTTTTCGTAAATTATGTGTTATTTTTATATGATGTGTAGTGTTGGTTTTAAACAGCAGGTTCGTGATATTATGATGTTAGCGCATCGACTTTTTTTAAACAAAAATTACGTAAAGTTACTTTTTCTTTGTGACATATAGTGTTTTGAGTGGAACCATATCCACATCCTCTCGTCCCGTTGATGTCGCAGGAGGCGACTAAGGGACAAATTCAGATCGGACGAGCAGCAGCGTCTTCCTTTGTGATATTAAAACCCACTGCGGTCACCAAAGACCTATGGACATCTGTAACTAATACCAATATACTGGTTCCCTACTATAACCCTTTCAAACAAGACACAGCATCGTGAAAGCTCCTTTCCGAAACAAATTCATCAGTTTTTCATACATCCTATTTGTCTCGCATATTATAAGAGAGCATTTGCAAGCCACTTGACTACTTAGTATAAAGTTAAAAAAAACAAAGAATACTGTCATAAAGTTGTAAGATCTTAGGCATTTATATATCAACAAAACTGACTAAGTAACTATCTAAATAATCTCTTCACAGTCGGCTGCGCTAATCGACCATGCGTTATCAAATGAAGTGCGCTACAAGAAACATATTATAGCAGGAATGTTTTTGTTTGCTCGCCTCCATTTTAACTGTTCAGTCACGATAACTAACGGAGTTCTGGACTCCTAACTGTTCCTGTAATTGGTAACTACACTGCCCATAAACACAATAAAATTCTAGGTGAAGGTGTTAGTGTGTCTTGATTGATATAGATCTCTTAGATCTAGATCTGGGAAAGCCATTTGTCAAGTTACTCTAGAAAAATGTTTGTTGGACATAGTAAAGAAATGAAATTAAGAAACAGATATAATGTTAATTACATACTAAAATTTTTTGACAGGTTAATTTTGACTCTGAATTCCAGATAACTATTAAAGACGTTAGTTTAATGTAGTAATTATGATTCGTAAAATAATGCCCACCTAATAATCCCCATCGTTAAATAATATTCATATTATTTTTATGTTTATTTAATCTTTTTAAACAATTTAAAACGAAGTATTACAAGGTGTAAATTAATTACCTAATAGAATTCTGTGCTACTCATGTAATTTCGCTGGGCCATAGCGATTATGTGTGGTAAGCACATACATACATAATAACAGCTTACCACGTATTCTAATTATTATAACTTAATTACATTAATTGGCGGAACCGGCCTTTGAGTGCAAGCAACAAAAACGCTTCAACGACTTGTCAAAAAAACTGAAATCTCAATGAACATTTTAGCGTTAATTTATTAGTGCGATACGACAGCAGTTGGATGCGCAGGCGCAGAGAAAGCGTTACCGAATTAATTGCGCTTATCCGACATCGTACAGGCCCAATCTGCGCATCTTTACACTTCGCTACCAGGATCTTGCTAACATCTGATGCCCTGGTACTTAGCGAATACTTTGGCGCTAGTAACCTTAATTTTCTTTTGTTTTCTTTTATTGTTGTCTCAGTACTGTAATCAATGTTGTGTTTGTTTGTAAATGAGACAAAATCTCTCTTACCTCTAAAAATACAATTTATCAAAATATAAACCGTCGTAGCCTATGTGACTTTTTCTGTGTTCCGTATTAGGTGCGCTTAAAATTTATTATTTATTTTGGTAGATTGGTGTTTCATTCGATTTCAAGAAGATTCAGGATTCGTATTCAAACTCAAGAGACATTGGTTCAAATAAATGGTTTATATAACGTCAGTTATTGAAGGCTTCTTAAAGGCCTAGGGAAATTGCACTGTTGATTTATTTACACTTTATTTTAAATGTAACAGAGAAACAAGTTGAACTTAATTTTTTATGCCATTTGCGACAAGTAACCTTCGGAAATTGGTGAAATTGGTAGGAAATACAAAACAAACAATGTAATTAACATAATGATTTATTTTCCACCTTTAAACGAATGTGAGACGATTTAAAAACCTAAAATATTATTGCAGCAATACCGAATGCTTTATAATTTTATCGTATTGTATGTAATCCAAATTATATTGATGTCATTTTATCTCCAATGCTCTACTCTCCTAATGTAATTGCATTGTCAATTGTGATCATTTATATTATTGTAAAATTCTTTCTTCATAACGACACTTAAACGAACGATTCTCAATCTTATAAGCTCGTTTATAAAGGATACCTAACGCGCCTTTGTGAATGAAATCATACAACTATCATTACTATTAGAGAATCATTTATTATATGTAATAGTTCTGCGTCGGACGGTAATGACAGTATTGGAATGAGTTTTGTTGTTCGCTTATGCTTACAGAAAGTTAAACAATCACTTACAACAGTTTTAAATACAAATCCACATCTCATTTTGGGTATTGGACTGTTTAATTTTTGGATATCTGTTAGAGCATGCACGACATCAGATAGTAATTGGTCACGGTCGGCTATAGAAATCTGTAATCAACTCCACATATATCAAAAGTTTACCTAAAGTAATTTTTTTATCAGGTTTAAGTAGCGAAGGAGCAAACAGTCTACCTAATGGTGAGTGGTTACTGCCGTCCATGGATATTTGTAAATAACTTTATATAGAACAGGGGTTCTATCTGAAGTCGGTGCGTTGCGCTTCCGAGGATTAAGATATTTATGTACATATATACCGATAAGTTAACTAAAAACCGTTCCCTTCCAGCGAAACGCAAGAACTCTTTCACACGAGAAATAGGTGTGGCGGTGATACCTTCTAGGTCGAACTGGTTCTATCACCTTTTAAAAATATGCGCTAATAGTTAATCCGCGCCAATTTTTAACTGATTTTACATAATCTAATGATAACGTTCGTGATACTTTGTAGCAAATGAACACTCGTGTTTAATAAGTCATGTAATAACTCGGTCACTTATTTAAGAACTGACCGCGTTCGGTAAGCTTATTCTCATGTTATTGTATGTAATAAAGCTAACTCTGCTGTTCGTTTAGATTAAGTTATCTAACTAAATTATGGTGATTTTTGAACGTTTTTAAAATTACAGCTCCGGAAGTGTGGTATGGCAGACATACTGGTATTGTAATAATATATCATGTCTGACAGGAATTATGACCAAAAAATGATAATTTTAATGTGTTATTACACAAATTAAATAACGCTTTCTACACTCATTGCCTTATAGGATACTTGGTATAATGTTTAAGTTATATAGTTTAAATTTATCATTTGCGGTGCCGCAACCTAGTAATATGGTGACTTTTTATTACGTAAACAAATAAATCTAAATCAAATGCTACTTATTGTCAATAGCTATGGTGATATACGATGCAATTCTTGTATGATGACATTGTTTTTCGATAACTCATCAAAATATATATAAATTAACACTGTCACTTGTTTTTCCGGGGTAAACTTTTGAACTACTGAACCGATTTTAATCAAATTTACACACCATGTGCAGTTTGATCCAACTTAAAAGATAGGATAGTTTATATTTACACAAATCACGCTCCACGCTGTTTGTCCGATGGACTCCTAAACTACTGAATCAATTTTGATCAAATTTGTACACCGTATGCAGTTTGATCCAACTTGAAACATAGGATAGCTTATATCTATAAAAATTACGTGTTTGTTGTTTGTTTGTCCGCTATGGACTCCTAAACTACTAGATTACGGGGCCCTATTACTAAGACTCCGTTGTCCGTCTGTCCGTCAGTTTGTCACTCAGTTGTATCTTATAAATCGTGATAGGCAGACAGTTGAATTTTTTACATATGATGTATTTCTGTTGCCGCTATAACAACATATACTAATAGCAGAATAAAAAAGATGGATAAAGGGTGCTTCCATAAAACAAACATATTTTTTTGCTTGATATTAATAACGGCAACAGATAGACGCTTGACATATTCACATAATATTTAGTTATACATTTATTTTGAAAATAAATAATGAAATCAAAATAAAATAAATATTTAAGGTGGGCTCCCATAAAACATAAGTGTTTTTTTTGCCGTTGTTTATAGGTAATGGTACGGAATAAGAGGAGGCAGTAATCTAAAAAAGAGTGTTTTCCTATAGTCTGATATGTTATATGTTGGTAAAACTATGGTTGGATATGCAGTAAAACAATACATTGTGTTGCCAGGTAATAACACTACATTATGTATTGTATACAAAGAAGTATTGAACAATTAAAATAATCATAATCATTTTAATATTCACTTGAAAGGTAACAAACGAAGGTAGTTACACCAAGATTATGCATAATAGAGCCCACATGTTTCGCCAAATTGGCATGCAAATTGATACATATATACATTCTTACGCGGTCAAGACATAACCTTCCTCTTAGAAGTTGGGTAATAAATCCTAACATTTAGTACTAAGAAGCACACCCAAATTTTTAATGCCCAACGAAGTGGGCACGGGTCTGGTAGTTGTAATATAGAGTATATAGATTTTACCCGACTGCGTCAAAAAGAAGGTTATGTTTTTTGAGTATGTATGTAAGCCAATTTCTTTGGCACATCTTGATCGTGACATTAGACATATCATTAGAATCGTTTCGGTTTGCAGAATGACATAAGCTATATAATTTAAAAAAATGGCGTCTGTTAATAGACGATGCTAAATATATAAGGTGGGCAAAATGTGCTCCTTTGAACGTTACGCATTTGAGTCATCCCTGAGTCTTACGATCTCATGAAGCTGGCTGAAGACCTTTGTCTAGACACAATTTTAAGGTTCTTACACATGTCAATGTAATGTATTTGTTATACATCGTTTCCTCTATGTCTAACGGAGAATTCACGGGGCATTTCCTGCGGAGAAAATAAAAACTAAAATAATTATGCAGTAGATAATGAGGATGACTATTAGTAAGTGGGTGAGTGATGCTCTAAGCGTTAGGTTGTGGGCTTAGTGATGGAATTACTTGGTAAGTAATGTTAACTCGGAAGAATAATATAAAATCACTTTTCAACTCTCAATTTACCTCCCTTAGATATGGGATATTAAACAAAACTCAATGGGTATCTATACTATAAAATGAATTTATTGTGCAATTACATGCTCTAATTTCAGTTCTTGTTAAGACAAATATTTATTTCTAATTGTTACACATATCTGCGTTAATTAATGATTCTATGTTAAAAATATACATTATCGATATGTTTAGTTTTGTTAACAACTGAATCATATTTAATTATATATTTCTATCAATGAGTTTACCTTTGTATTCTACTAATAAAAATTATATGATAATTGTATCTTTTTTAAAATTATAAACTTACATATAAAAATATTATAAAATTTGTAAGTCATAATTGTGACTTGTAAACTGATCCAACTCAGAGTATACCCGCTATCCGCTCAGCTTATCACAAAGAAAAACCAGTAGCACGCTCAGTCAGTGCGATACTGGTACTAGTAGCAGTAGCGCCACAGTCGAGTGATACGCCACTCACCGTGCGCTCGCGCCGAGTGCAACGCGCGAGTCGACCAACTCGGATTTGTTATCTGTATTTGTTATTTTGTTTATTGTATAATCTGTGACGGTTTCGGGGATTGCGCGCGATGTGATTTTTAAATTTGGAACTTTTAATGGTCATGAAAAAATTGTGATTATAATTTATTTTCTTAATGACTTGACAATTAATAAGGAAACACCATTATCAACTCATTTCCCACTAGAGGGACATTTAGGGGATCGCGATGTGAATTTATCGGGAATTGCGAGCGATGTGATTTTTAAATTTGGAACTTTTAATGGTCATGAAAAAATTGTGATTATAATTTATCCTTTTAATGACATGACAATTAATAAAGAAACACCATTATCAACTCATTTCCCACTAGAGGGACATTTATTATTATTTATATTAATAGTGATTAATAGGTCGTCATTATCATCAACCCTTTTCCCATTGCTGGGCACGTATTTACTTTCAGAGTAAGGGTTTAGGGCTTTAGACCATAGTCCGTTCCGTAAGTTTGTATTGATTATTTGAGGTGGACGAGATTATTTTTGTATCGATTAAATAATTAAGTGTCTCAATCTTGGTTTGACATTGTGATTTATTTGTTGTGATCATAATTTACGAAATATTTCAACTGTCCTAATACTATGACCTTCGTTTTTACTTAGCCTTTTTCTTAAATAGCTTTGGAAGTCAATTAAATAATAAAAAACGGATAAAAGACAATTAATACAAGACTATAACAGTTATTTCTTTGGATCCAGATTTGCATATGACATGATGTTTATAAGAGCGCAACACATTACATTTTTTGCAACTGTACCACATTATAAACTTTTTCTTTATATTTTATATTAAAATCAACTGTTTGAACTAAATATTATAAATGTAAAAGTTTATTTCAGTTAGTAAATAGACCACAAGTTCGTACATTTCGCATGCGATTTAGATAGTGTACATAGCGCACCTACATAGTTTAAACGTACAACTCTATGTAATACATATTAGAGCAATCCCAGTGGCCATAGCTGCAATCTTCTTATGCCCATAACTGGACAGGGATCTCTTTCCATTAGCTCATGCTCCACAATCGTACGATATGGATTGGTGAAGATGTATATTGGTTCTCCTGGACTTGGGCCTCATGTGTTAATGTTGATGTTTCGTGGAAAAATGCTTCTACTCTTATCCTAGATTTTGTCCCTTAGGCGGGGCACGGAAATAACTTGGGCTGGGCATAAAGGTCTACCCAACTGGGTTAAGTCTAAACCTTACTCCACAACGCTACTTTACTGTAAATTAACGCAGAAAAATCTCCATTTCAATTAAATAAGAAGGCCAATTATTAACTATAAACTTGAAATCGATTCAATTTATCACAAAGACAAGTATAAAATTAGAAAAGTCATTAGATAACAGATCATAAAGAAGAAGCCATCGCTAAAAACATAAAATTATCTATCAAAATGTCAAATTTTGAGTAAAAAAAGAAATGTCAAATTGACAGATACGATTTTTCATGTCAAAATCTCGCACAAGAGCAAAGAAATTACGCGTAGAGACACGTAGCGGTATGCTAAGATTTGCGCTTTCTTCCTTTTGCGCGGTGTGGAATGCGCAAGAGATACTGTCGCGATTTATGCGCGCAATGCTTCACGCTTCAGTTTATCCGTTATCTCTGATAATGATACGTATGGGTTTTTAATTTAATTAACAAGAATTAATACATAATATTCCATATTCAGTTAAACAGAGGCGCGTTGTGGCCCGTTTTTACCTTTTTGAAAAACAGTTTTCCATATGATTATTTTTAAAACATTGTACAATGTATTTCAGTAATTAATTATTACCATAATTTGAGGAGTAGATAAGATTTATTAGGTATAAATCTTATCTACTTTGCGAGCTCAGTTATGTTTCACAGGTACATTTTTGTAGCTTATTTGGTAACTGCTCTGATATTAAACTAGTAGCAATAAACTCGATTTGGGAAGAGAAGTGTTATCCATGAATAATTACCAACTAGCTATGTCCCGCGGTTTCACCCGAGTTTAATTCGCGCTTCTATATTCATACGACGAGCCTTTCCTGCGGCTCCGCCCGCTTACGTGATACCACGGTAAGCAGTATCCTATGTGTTAATCCAAGCTATGTTCGTGCCAAATTTTATCCAATTAGTGGTTTTTGCGTGTAAAAGTAATAAACACACATACCTCCACAGAAACCTTCGCACTTATGATATTAGTAAGATTGGTAATAATTCGATCTGTCTTATATATTAACCGTCAATCGATCTGAGATAATGTTTTTGAGAGCATGGCTCTAAACATTCTATTTTGCTTGGCACTGCAAGACATATCAAAATTCACTGAAAGTTGTAGAGAAATCTTCTGAAATTCGTTTACGCTCACTGATGATGTATCGTGGCCTCAAAGTTAGAATGGAGCAGGATAAAAGTTTGTAATTAATTCTTCCACTTCTTCGACTTTATGCCCACACATATATTTTTTGCAACTTACGATCGATATATCTTTACAACATAAATTTAGTAAAAGAAGTTTCAAGTATGGTGTTATTAAATATTTTCTCAATGATAGAAATATAATAAAGTAACATTGACTGAAAAAAATATAAACTAAAATATTAAAATTTAACTTAAATATAATTAACTCGTAATAAAAAAAGTAATAAAACCTAAAATAAATATGCCATCGGTAAAAGCTTGCGCCATAGAAAGATGCTGCCATCTTTCTGGCTGCTATGCCGTAAACTAATTTTAATGCCGCAAGCTATTATTTAATTGTAATACATCAGTTCATTCATTTGTAAATTGTTATGAAATTGAAATAAATTATAGCAACGCTTAGATAAGCACTTTCTTATTTTCTGTTTAGTGTTCTTGATTTATGTGCAGATTGCTACACACATTCTAATTCATTTGTTTCTAATGTAGCTTTCATGAATTCGTACTTAATAGTTGAATCGTTTTATCTTATCGCAAGGTGAGAATACAGATGACCTAACGTGAAATTTGCATTTTATAGGAAAAAATTTGTGTGTCGCATTTTGGGGAATTTCTTAAAGCGATGACTAAGGGGATGCTATATATATATTTGGATTTATAGCACCTAATGGACACTTTTTAGGATATAGTAGAGTAGTTTTAAATATATAAGTCAATTTGCTGAAATATTATATGCTTGTAATTTCTTGCCTTCTATAGACACGTAGCAATATTATTTCACACTGGAGAAAGTATAGAAGATTAGCAATGTATTGAAAGTTTTGTTTATCGCATTCTAAAATATAATATCAATCAACAATTTATCACAAATGTATGCTAAAATAGAGACGGATGTTAAGTAGAGATAGGAAAGGTACAGTTTAATGTGATATATAAAAATATGTTTTAACAGTGATAGTATATCATTTAAAATGAGTGGTATTGGTAGTATAAAATTAGTTTCTTTTCGTAGGTATCATACGTATTGACTAAGTTATTAAGCAATTTCCCTAAATAGAGGTTCTTGCGACCTTATTTAATTAAAACCCTTTGCAATCTGTGAAGAGACGTAGTACCTCAGTAGGTACTTATGGGGTAATAAATATAATATAAAAACAATGTGTAATTTAAAAACTAAAGAAAAGTCTAAGAACTAAAATTATACATAATTAAAAAATAAATATAAAAACAAATTGAAAACGCCATTTTTATAACTTTTGATTTTAATATACCCAGTTATACTCATTTTATCACTCTTGGTACATAACAAATTGAAAATTAAAACGAACTAAAAATTAAATCCTATATTGTAAACACCAAAAAATAAATAAATAAATTTAATGGAAACTCACATGTTAAATCCATCAAGTCGTTAAAGTTACAGAGTGCCAAAAGAGCATATATACATACAAGAAAAAACATATATACACATTTTACAAAACAAATATAGTTACTTTAGTTTACAACTGTTAGCGATAAAAAATATATTCATGAGACAAAATCATGTGAGTGTTCTATTAAAATCTAATTAGAACAGGGATAGCGCGTGATAAAACACACCGCTTCATTTCCCGGCAGATATTTCTGCAAATGTGCACAATCAATGAAAACGGATAAACTGTCAATCGCAAAAAACTTCATCAAAGGCACACGCACAGTGACAGAATCGAGCGAGCATCGCATTGGAATAAATCTCTTACCCTTATACATACATATTATTTTATATTTTGTTGTAAATCACAATCAAATCAAAGTAATCGATAGGATTACAAAGCGCGACCTTATTGTCTATTGGAATTCTCCGTCAGTTAACCCTTCGGAAATGGCAAAATATTGTCGTAGGTGGTGAAAAACAATAATATTAAAAAATAAAGTGTCATATACATATATATGTGTAAATAGGTATGTTTCAAAACAATATTTTGAAATATACATGAATATACACATATTATATATACGTACATTCTATATATATTATATATACGTGTCGTACGTAAAGCAATATTCACTTTAAGCAGTGGAATATTAAAGTAATATCATATTAGTGTTTAAAAATAAAATTCATGAATGAAAATTTATTAATTCAAATGTATTACTAGAAGTTTTATGTTGCCTGGTAATTTTAAATGTATTATTATGTTCTAAGATTGAGATCCTAGAACATAAGCTAAACAATTCTTTGTAAAACGTAATTGTATATTATTGAGGAAAGTATGACAACAATTTAGGGCTCAGTGAAACTTTAAATTGAAGTCAATTGAAGGCAAGAAACATAGAAATCAGTTATTACAATGTTCTAAGTTTTATATCGAAAGTATTTAAGCAGTTGCAGTCCAATACTGGGATAAGGGACTTTGTGTTTGATGATCTTTGATCTTTTAGCTTTGATGTGTTATATTATATAGTATAGCTTACTCTCAGATCAGCCTTTAACAATTTATCGAATAAATTGACTGTTTCAAAGTGGATGTGTTCTTCAGCGACTTTTTATACTTCCAATGTTAAAGAGTCTTATTGTTATAAGCATAAGGCAGGAAATACGATACTTCTGAATCTAAGTACGCGCTCAGCTGTATATCAATGATACAATTTTGTTGTCACTAAGATGTTAAGTCGAAAGTAGGAGTATAAATTCATCTGGTTATTAGATGCGTTATGACTGAGATGAATTAAGCGAGAACTTTTACTTGAGCACGAAATTTTCAGTTAGACATTAAAAAGTGGAATTCTAAGCAGTGAATAAATTATAATCACAAACATTTCTATGGGCTGTACTTTAAAAATAGTATGAAGTAACTTCGCGTATTATATATTATAAAATATGCAAATGTATTTGTCAACAGTAATATAAACCAGTTTCAAAATGTAGTTAGTCTAAAAACTTTTTTACAAAAAGTTTTAATTCATGAATAACGAAATCGATGTAATAAACTTACGTAACCACGAGTGTGACGGTTGTCAAATAAGTGTGATAGTGTGATGTGAGTTGGAACACAAAATGGCAACGTGTCCGCGCCGAGAGCGACCCTTGCGGTCCGCTTCCACCAGATTGAAGTATTCGAAGACAATCCCGGCTAGCACTGTCAGGTGGGTATATTATCTATACTAATATTATAAAGCTGAAGAGTTTGTTTGTTTGAACGCGCTAATCTCAGAAACTACTGGTCCGATTTGAAAAAATCTTTCAGTGTTAGATAGCCCATTTATCGAGGAAGGCTAAAGGTTATATATCATCACGCTAAGATCAGCAGGATCAGAGCACCAATGAAGAATGTTTCAAAATCGGGGGTTTTTTTTTTCTAATGAGTTCTTCCGCTGCATGCGCTGCGTTTCGTAAAAAAAATATGTATGACAGAATTGATCCCCTTTAAAAGTTCTAAAAAAAAGTCAACGACAGCATATGTCTATCTTTTCAGGTAAACTCACTGTACCCTTTTATATGCTAACCAAATTTCTTCCAAAATAATGCATTATTTGCGAAGTTGTTTTTATAAACATAATATTTATTTTTATCCAAATAAATACATAAATTAGTTTTCTTTGTAGTAACTAATACGCGGGTGAAACCGTGGGGCGCAGCTAGTGTTTTAATATAATCTGGATGCTATTGATTAAGCACAGCTAAGATACACGTATTAGTTTTAGATGTAAAAGGCAGTTTCAATGTAGTATGTTCTGGTATTAATATTAAGTAAATAAATGGTCCCGTTTCCATTTCCGTAGGAATTTCGGGATACAAAATATATGAAACCAAACATTGTGCAGAAATGCGACGATGTGTAAAAAAGGAATTAATTCATTTAACAAAAAGAACCATACATTAGTAGCAAAATCGAGAAAAATATTGCATATCTTTTTATTGTGCACTTAAATAAAAAATGTAATATTCTATATACATATTTTTCGTACATATTGTGAAACCAAAAATTGTGCAGAAATGCGAATTAAAAAAGGAATTAATCCCGCGTAGCGGAGCGGTCACAGTACTGGTCTGCCACGCAGTGGGTCCCGGGTTCGATCCCCGGCCAGACAGACATCTGAATGATGAGTTTAG
>MOOZ01000004.1:328985-339579 GCA_002930495.1 Cecropterus lyciades | reverse complement strand
CACCAATCTTTTCAAATTACGACATAAATAGCTACTATAATCCACTTAATCTTTCATCGAAATTAACTCGTCACAGACGTGGCGAGCGACCGCATTTTTTCTTACCATTTACACCATACTGTGGTCATGTAACCTTATAATTGTTATAACTACTTGTATCATTCGCGCCCTACAGTGCAAGGCTCGTGTAGAGGCAGATGACACTAAAGTTTTTTCTAATAATTACTGCCCTCAGTAACGTTATTACGTTTCTTCAAAAATATCATCGTTTGCGTTTTCGAATACATTGCAATTTAAATTATTTATGTTTTTTTTTTCAGTCATGCCTTGCATGTTGGTTTTGTAGGGCAAAAATCTAACAAGTGGTCGTTTCGAGTAACAATCAGCTCATACTAAGAGCACAGTAGTATTGAAAAATAACGAAAGTGACAATATATTTTTATTTATTACGTCATAATATTTTGTTTAATAAATAAAACATATACTTAATGTTATAAATTTACTTACTTACACACAGTTTAACAAAGATTAAAAAAATATGCTTTGACTATGATTCAATTATTACCTTCCGTTTCAAATTTCAAAGACAGCTAAAAATTTACCAAAATATCCTTTGACTTATAAAGACAAAATATTTTTGTAACTAAATTAAGAATTTCTGAATAACTATAAACAGGTTAGAATTAGCTACCTAGCAAGAAATACATTTAATCTACATTATAAATTAATAGTGTAAGTTATCTCTGCACAAATCGATAGACAAATTCGATTTACATAATACGGATCATATAAGTACAAACGTAATATGAAAGGTTCGTGTATATTTCATGTCATAATCAGTCAACATGAGGCAAGAGTTTATGGTCATTATAATCATATTTATTACACAATCCTGTAACCGAATAGTATTAAATTCTTTGATCAGATGCTGTATGAATAAGGTGAAATTAACATGTTACGCTCTGCTTTGTTAAGCGTTTGTAGTACGAGTTTACATACATCAACTATGGGCGAAAACGTAAACCGTGATCGTTTTGAGGAAACGTAATTATCTCGTAATAATGGCATTGGTTTGTAGGCTTGATAAGAGCCTACACGTATACGCGGCGTTAGTGCTAATTCCTAAGCTTTTCCCTACGACATCCACGGTAAGAGGGAGAAGCGCTATTTACTCGTAAGACCGAAACTACACTGCGTCGTTAAGCGAAGATAATAACGTTTATATTTTGTTTCTTTTGTATTGTTGTTTTTAATCGAATGGGTTTATGAAACAAGAAAATGAATACAAGCGGCTGCACCTGCGGATTTTTCTCGCGACTGATTTTAAAACCGTGATGTTACAAAATTGTCGCGAATAATAACCGCCACAAAATATGTATTTCATTCACTTGGTGAGTAGACATGTACTATGCGTTAACCGCAGGCGGTTTTTTGCTTAGTATTCGAATATTGCCGACATTCGCGAAGAATTGTCGTGTTGACGCGCCATTGAAATTATGAAATTATATCCGATAGTATTTGAAAAAAATGTCTGGATGTTCTCTTAAAATTGTATATTGCTTATGAAAGAAACCTTTCTCAAATCTACGGCTAATTAGGGCATGGACCCAATATTTGCGAAATGATCGTTGATGTCTTCTTTTTCTGTTTCTTAATATCAAATCATACATACTGCTGTTTTGAAATCTATTTTCTAACAGTGAAAGTCGCGTATTTAATTTATCGTTGTATTTCTGCTAATTCACATAAAATCATGATAAATTATATAAAAATCCGTCTAGTTTTCCGAGTTTCAGATAGACAGAAAGACGCGGCCGGGGACTTCTTGTTAGAATATTTATAGATTTAAAATGATATTACCATCTAACATACAATACAATTACACATTAGATTTGGTACTTAAAAATATAAAGGGTTACTTATCTGTAACATATATACCTATTACATAAATAAGTATGTGAGATACCTAGGAACTCAAACAAAGCTATTGAAAATAATTTCGTATTGCTTATTATTACTTCATATAACAGCAAGTTCAAGAAACAAACAATTATATTTTAAAATCGTTGAAACGGTATGTAATGTTGCATCGTATCCCCATTACTCCACTTGATTGGTTATATTAATTATTAATAACTGAATGAAGTCCGCGCAATGGTAACGGTGCCACCGTTCCGCCCTGAAACACAGGGGTTTCAAAAATATTATGTATAAGATAGCATGTACCGTTCTGTAAACGCTTAAAGTTTTTTTTTTTACAGTTTGATAATATTAATATGCTACGGGTACTCACATATTCATCCATCCATCCATCCATCAGCCCTTATAAATCCACTGCTGGACATAGGCCTTCATTAATCTGCGCCACTCCGATAGGTCCTGCGCCATCTGAATCCAGTAACGTATTAAAATGAATCAATTCCGCGATAGTATTACTTTAAAATCATATATTAAAGTATCATTTTTTATGCTGTCCTATTACCGTATCTTTTGAATGAAATTGAAGAGCAAACGTACTTACAGGCCATTTGATTGTAACTGGTTATAGACATTAGTAATTATACCAGTGTGGTATAAATACTAGTCTATGGTCGGACGGCCGCGAAAAACACTGCTTCCTCTTCCTTCCAATGATTTTCACTGTGGATATCATCGAAATCAAATGAAGAAATTGTAGCAGAAAACCCTTAACTAAATAATATAAAACTAAATTTTATTTGTGAAATTTATTTTATTAAAAATTAATAAAATAAATTTCACAAATTTATTTGAATTGATTTTTGGTACCCTGGATAGAAGTATATGCATAATACTACTACATACTACTTAAAATATATATAAAAATACACTAAAAGATTTTTTTCAACGTTTTATTTAGGAAATTGAGATATTTCCTTAAAAGATCCTAAAAATTTTCAACTACATTAATATGTTAAAAATTTGATCGCCGTACCCTTAAATTAATACACATATTCAATACTCCTCATTCAAATGATACACTTATGTTGATTTAACCATTTTTTGTACTCGTATATTATTCAACAATAGGCAAGTTTCTTATAACGCCATCTGTTGTCGAGTAGAAATGGTGGGAAAATAGCGCATTGTAGAAAAACACATTTCATTGTCGAGAGATTTTCACCGATAGATCGTTCGTTGCTTTTGTTATGGAATTAAACGATTACAATGTCACAGGCTGATAACTTTTTGCGTGTTAGTAAATTGTTCAGTTTCCTTGGCAACTGATGTGTTGACAGTTGCCAATTGTTGTTTTTATTTGTTTCAATTCAGTTCATTACAAATACATTCGACTATCTTGTTTCAAAATATGTAAAATTTCTTCGACTTGTATCATTAATTTTAATTTTAAACGATTAGTTGGTGTAACAAATTAGCTTTAACAAATTCCCGACGACCCGCTTGGCGGAGCGGTCACCATACCGGTCTGACACGCAGTGGGTCCCGGGTTCGATCCCCGGCCAGACAGAAATTTGAATGATGAGTTTAGGTTTCTGTTCTGGGTCTGGGTGTTTGTGTATTCGTCTTTGTGTGTCCTTGACACCCACGACACAGGAGAAAATCCTACTGTGGGGCTATGAGTGTAGAAAGCGTGTGTAGTGTGTGTGTAATTTAAAATATTAGATACAGAGTGCCTAGGTAGGATCTTAATTTTACTAATATAATTAAGGCCAGAGTTTGTGAGGATTTATGTATGTTTGTTGCTCTTTCATGCAAAAACTACTGGTTCGTTTTAACTGAAATTTGACAAATAGATTAACCGTTTCGGCCATCGTTTTGGCCATTAACATTACATAGGGTACTCATTATCGTGGTAAATGTGACTGAAGCGGAGCTGCAGAAATAAGCTAGTAATATTATATTTATTCTATAATTAAACTAACAATTTCTACTTTGGATTAGTAACGTATCAAAAATAAGCAATATCTTTTATCAATTCGATAACTCTTCTAAGTCACGAACTATAAACCTCATTATTATGTAGCTCTTAGAACAAAAAGTTCAAGGCATGACTCTCAAGTAAATATTTTGTAACAATACGAAGATTTTATCAGCGGATGAAGCGAGCCAGAATCCGCCGAATAGCGAAAGTGTTCGAAAAGACCGTGTCATGTGGCGTAGCGTCATGACATAGTAGAAACGCTGGTCACCGTTGCAAGGTATAAGCGGGTAGCGGGTTTAGTATTCAGTGTTAAGGGTATATCCATTAACTACGTGAAGGGGGAAAGGGGGTCGTGTTGAATCTCATTTAATCATACTTTGGGGAGTATTCGTATTTTTTTCCTGTTTCGAGCGGTAAAAAAATACATGATATTTACGAAGACCCCCCTTGTCTTCGTAAATATCATGTATTTTTTTACCGCTCGAAACAGGAAAAAAATACGAAAAAGGTTACATAAATACAAATACACTTACTTCTAGAGTAAAGTAGAAGTGTGGTTGCATGTTCACTATCATATGATCTTAGTTCTCGCGAAAATAATGCATTTGTCTTTGACTTACATAAAACCCTTAGCTGGACCATTCGGTCCAGCTCGTTTGCACATTCAATCTTAGATAAAAAATAAACAGATAGTTAAGTGTTACATGTTGGTACAGATAAAATAATGATTGGCTTTAATTCTTAATAATCTTAACAATAAAAAAATGAATGAAAATGTATATTTTCACAATATCTATATAAATTAATTATTATCATTATATACAAATAAACCATCCATAATAATATATAAATAATAATTCTGAAATGGGGGTTTAATTATTTTCCTTAACATATTTTTATGTTAATTTCTTGCCTTTAATTGTATCTTATTACATGAGACATTTTTAAAAGCTTCTAACTTAATCGTATCGAATTACCTTTCGTGTCTGTATGTAATTAATAACATGTGAAATAAATCCGACACATGTTGTATTTTGTGTATACCTTTTGCGATACATTATATTTATGAGATGTAATGTAATCTTTAATTCGATGCTTTATTCATCATTTCCTTATATCATCTTCGTCATCATTATGTATTTGTTAGTTAAAAACAAAAAAAACAAACGCTTTTTACATTCATAGCCCCATAGTAGGATTTTCTCCTGTGTCGTGGGTGCCATGGACACACAAAGACGAATATACAAACACCCAGACCCAATTCAGATGTCTGTATGGTCGGGAATCGAACCCGGACCCACTGCGGGTCAGACCTGTATGGTGGCCGCTCCACCACGCGGGTCGTCGTTAACTATTTCATTTATTTGTTATTTTAAATACTTTTTCCTGCTAGGCACATCCTATCGTAAAAAGAAGAACAGGTTTGACATTATTATTTATATAATATAGAAACAGCAAACGAGCATGGAGAGCACTTGATTGTAAGTGGCCACTACCATCCTGGACACCGTTCTGTAATCATCCCCACATAAGAGTCTTACTTAAGATTAGGACTAAGTTGAAACGTCTCGGATAATCTATACATTTCTTACCACACCCTTCACATCAGAACACAGAAATGCAAACTGCTGTTATTAGGCAGAAATAAGTGTGTGATCTATATATCTATACATATAAATAAAATTGAAGTGTTTGTTTGTAACGTAACTTAGGCTGCTTCTATTAGAAAATGTAATTACGCACACGTATATTTAACTATACTTGACGTGTATGTAACTATGTCAAGTTATATTTTTTTAAACGCGGGTATAACTACGGGGCTCAGCTAGTAAATAATAAAATTGTGCATTTAGTTCACCACACTGGCCTGCGATTTTTTTATTTCTTTCATTTCCAAGAACTTGTTTTAAGAACTCTCAGGCATTTAGATTTCCTCGAGATATGTTCATTCACTGTTCAAGCAATATGATGATTAATTTGAAATACGCAAAAATTTGAAACATCAGAGACGCACGCCTGGAATTTCATATACACTTAAAATATTATGAGTTACGGAATTAGTATGAGGTAAAGAGTAATTATTAAAAACTGTTCCGTTCACGCTTTCGACGACATTAATTAAGTAGTGCATGTTTCTTGTATACTTTCAGCTATTAATTTTAGTTAAAGAAATGGTGAACTTACAATGTTGATACATAAATCGTCAATAGTGTCTCAGGTTGTATTAATAATACGCAAGATTTTAAAACGATATCATTTATGTGTGCTATTTATTTCTTATTTATATACCTACTACTTAACTTTCTAATTTCAACATTAGCAAAATATACAGTTATTTTTTTGACAAATTTGATATAATGCTCTTATATAAAATTATATGTAAGAGCCTCATAAGAAATTATAACAAATATATTATATAAAATTAGGTTCGTTTATTGTAATAAATAACAAGTACAAGAAGGTAACAAATGGCATAATATTTATCCATCCATCGTCCATTTATTACTAAAATATTTGAAATAAATACAGCTTGTGGTATAAATTAATTCATCATCAATACATACACCCTAGTTTGTACGACTGACGTAATATCTACCAAAACTTAGAAGATAACCAGGCTGTTTCGTCACAGCAAGCTGCGACATTGTATGTGAAAATGTGAGCAAGCATCAACTAAATGCACTTTCGCCTTGTTTTCTCGTGAAAATACAGCCTTAAGCTTGGCAGTGAGCAGAGAGCGGTCACCACGAACGCTAGTGTTAGGCAGTGCTGAGCAAAACCGACTTTTTGGCTTTCGATTCAATTCTTCGTGTGTGTTTGGTTTAAAATGACACTCTTTTTGTTAAACAAAACGTGTTCGTCATTTATTGACTTTTAGTGATTGTTATCGTACTAAATGCTGAAGTGTCTTAAGTTTTGAATATGTCAAAGCAGCATAGATAAAACAAACGGTGATTTTGGGTCTGTATTTGTGTTGGAAAATTAAGATGACTCTCAGTAACACGCATCCACCCTACAATAGGGTGACCAGCAAGCTGTTTGGGAAGAAAAGCAAGAAAACTAAAAAGTACCAGAAGGTTAAGTCTGGTACTTACGCGGGCCGCGAACGGTGAATATGGTTCTTTTTATTTAACAGAAGTAGCAAGTGTTTCAAGTAGTGCTAAGTGTACACTGTTAACTGACACCCATATTTATATACCCATACTTACATCAACATACATTAATTTAGGTAGTTTGTGTGATAAGTTACGGTTGAACCTAGTGGTTGAAACTCAGCCTCTCGATTGTAGGTCCAGGGTTTGAATCCCAGAGATCCCGCTGATTTTTTTAACATTCTGTGCGTATTAGAAATTAATTATCACAGCTTAACGGCGACGGAAAACCTCATGATAAAACTTAAAAAAAAGTTCTCAAAGGTGTGTGAAGTCTACCAATTCACTCATTCTGAGAAGACGAAGTCTCCAGAAGACGTGCCCCAGCAGTGGGACAATAATGGGTTGGCGATGGAACTTTTCGGTACCTACCAGACAGCTTAGGTAACCAAATAGAGAACGAATGTATGCAAAAAATCTACGTAGGGTTGCTGCTACTTAAATTGCGGACGCCGGCAAAAAAATAAACAACTCAGGACAATTGGCTGAAGAGAGCTTGTCCCGGACATATGCATTTTTCCGGTAGGTTTATTGCTCAGTTTGGTTCACGAGTGAATTTTAAAGTAAGATTTGTTTAATTGATTGCTGATAATTCAATTGACTGACGTTTCCCGCGGACACAAAAGTGCCTGGATTTTACGGAGACACTTCATTAAAACAGTTTAGGGAGGTTCCCGGACGAACAGAGAAGTCGTCTCGATCGTATTGTTTATTGATGCTAATTCTAAAACTTGAGGATACAGTTTGAAATAATGTAATACCTGTACCGATATTCCTCCTTTTGACCAAACTATCATATGCGAGTCAATATATCTATATCTTACTAATATAATAAATGCGATAGTTTGTAAGGATGTATGTGTGTTTGTTATTCTTTCACGCAAAAGTTTCACAGAATTTGCTGAAATTTAGCACTCATATAGTTTATGATCTAGATTAATACACAGGATACTTACCGTGGTTAACATAACCGAAGCGGCGATGCCGCGGGTATTAATTAGCTTGTATAGCTAAATCGTACGTACATCATTGTCAATTCATTACCAAAATAAAATTCAAAAATGATTAAATTCACTATATCAATTTAATCTATGTACATACAAGTTATTATATGTATATCACGCAGATATTGGTAGTATTTGAAGCGATGGGCAAAGATTAATTACTTTTAATAGTGATTACGCGTACCACTGTTTAATTGATAAGGGATACAACAGATTTTATGTAATTGGTTGTTTCGATTTCTTGGTTGGAAATTATGAACGAATTCTCTTTACATAATAACTGCTAAAGATGGAACGACCTAAACGCGAATAGTGAAACAAGTAAATAACCTTATCAGCTTATTTACTTGTTTCACTATTCTATTATATCATCATATAATTTCCATTCTTGTGTGAATAAGAAAAAAATGTGTTTGCAATTTACACACGGCAGAAGTCAAACTTCTGAAATTTAGATTAGCTTTCGAGAGATTAAGATGTATATAGAGTATCAGGAGTATTAGAAAAATGAAAGGTATATTATTATTTTTTAAATATCTAAAACTTTACTGTAAATTATTATATAACATATATTAAATTTTAATATAAAATCTTCTCATTCCCTCACTGACTTTATCCTATACATTTATGTGTTTGTTTCTTTATTATGACACGTTGTTTCAGCGAGTTTCAAATCTCGATTGTAAAGTAGTTTCTCTTCAATATACGAGGATTAAAAAATCTGTACATACCTAAATGGAATATAATAAAAAACTGCACAGTAAAGTAAGGTATTGTGGTGTATTCAATTAAACTTTTTTTTATCACAAGGAACAAAGAATTTGCGCACTGCGATTTTGCCGTGACAATTCGTATCATCTACTTTTTTAATTTTGTTTTTGCGACCATGGCTTCTTGCCTATCGGCCCAATTTCATTAACTTTCATCGGTAGTATTATCTACTTACTCTTAACTTTAAAAGCAGTTCACAAAAAGTTTTTCACTGAGTAAATATAATTTCCTTTTGAACCATTTGTGAAAAAATGTATATTGACCATAGACAAAACGGTCACACGTTTTGTCTATGGTCAATATACATTTTTTTTATTTAATTTTATATTCTGGCTGTATGCTATGTATATAATGTTACAGTTTGATGAGCTTCAATCAAACATGTACTTTGATCGAAGTTGATGCGTATAAAAAAATTACTTTTATTTTTGGCGCAATTTGCAATGACAGTATAAAATTAAAATTGGGTGAAAGTATATATAATTTAAACCGACTTCCAAAAAAGAGGAAGTTCTCAATTCGACTGTATTTTTTTATGTTTGATACGTCGAAAATTGTGGATGGGATGAACCGATTTTGACATTTTTTTATTTATTTGAAAGCTAGTACTTTCCGTTGGGTCCCATTTTAATTTGGTTCAGTTTTGACAAGAGCATCCATAAGAAAAACGTATAAGTTTTAAATTTGCATTAAATATGTGCGCGATAAATGGACGAATAAGTCAGCTTCTACTGATCCGATTCTCATGAAACTTGAAATGAACAGTAGGTATCTAGGATGATATAATTCAATGAAATATATGATCTTCTACTCCTCGATTCTGATGATGTAGGGGTACTTCGAACCTATACCATAGAAGTAGGCCATTTCGAGCTTACGTATATGCAGTAAGATTACTGCATATACGTTATGCAGTGATATAACATGAAAATTTTGACCTTAAGCTCCTCAAACCTGATGATGCAGAGTACTGCAAGCCTAAGTGATAAGAGCCATTTGGTGCTTACGGATATATAATAAGATTGATAATCTAAGACTACGATTAAAAAATTTGACCTTCAACTCTTCAAACCTGATGATGCAGGGTACTGCAAGCCTAATTTATAGTTTAGGATTAGGTAGAACTGTAGTGATTTATATTAGATGGATTAGATGGTTAGAACATAAATATCATATGGTATCATAGTGTTTGCAAAACATAAAACTAAGCGAGCAAGGCGCGGCAGTAGTAGAAGTCGGTTCCTATTTATTGTTTTTTTTTTTTAAATTTGATTGGTCATGAGGAGGATAAATATTTGTATCATAAAATATAAATTATTGCAAATCATTAAAATATAATATTTTTCGGGATTCAAACGTATACAGAGTGTTGTATAATAATAATGTATGTAATATAAATGTTGAGATTGACATTTTATTGGCTGTTTGCTATGATTAACATGCTACAGTTTGATGCGTATTAAAAAATTGTACTTACATAACTTACATTTTTGGCGAAAATACCATGATGGAAAAAAATTGGGTGTATTACATATTATGCATATAATGCTCCTAAAATACAGCTCAAACGTTTTGTTATGCAACAAACAAAATAAAAATTGTGAACAATAAACTTTATTTACATTTTTTAATCGGTCTGTTACATTTCCTAAACAAAACACATACTTTTATATACATTTCAGCTTTCGCTTCCAAGTAAAGTGCTTCAGGAAATACCTAATGCTGCGCGTCGTGATAAAAACAAACATTATATGTTATCCAAGCTT
>MOOZ01000004.1:318000-328972 GCA_002930495.1 Cecropterus lyciades | reverse complement strand
ATAGCCTTCCTCGATAAATGGGCTATCTAACACCGAAAGAATTTTTCAAATCGGACCAATAGTTCCTGAGATTAGCGCGTTCAAACAAACAAACAAACAAACTCCTCAGCTTTATATATTAGTATAGATAAACTGATGCGATTTGTGATATTTTAATTGTTTAGTAATAATTAGTAGTACAATGCAATGCAATAAAGTTATCTAAAGTATCTTAAACGCCTAGAAATAAGATATTCTTATTTGTATCCAGCATTTGAACATTGTAACCTTTTCTTGTGAGGCTAATAAAGAATTTTTATTATTAATATTATTATTATTATTATCTATTAGTTCACAGAATTGATAAATTTCGTTAGAATTTATTTGCCACTTAAGTAGTTGTTTTTGAATATTTTAAATGAAATGATATGTCATTATTTTGTATACTCCTACGAGAGCACTTATATATTGTCCGTAATATTTTTTCTTACATTATACTTTATTGATGTATTCACTTGGTACATAATCTTCAAATACTTTATTACGCAGTATACTCCATACTTGCATTCGGATATTGTAAAAATTTCAATGCCGTCAGTAAACATAATTGTAACAAAATCTGTTTTGTATCAAATATATTTTTTTCCTTACGTATATTTAATATGTTACTCTCGCTGAATTTACCGTTATTTATTACTCATAATATAAATATTATACGTATTAAAAATATTTAAAAAATATGGTTAAAAATGTCATTTTAATACTAGCGTCTGTTTATAAAAAATTGCATATTACTGTACGAATTTAATATTACATAATTATTATAATAGGAACTATAAACATAAGTCATAATCTATCTTTTATTTTGCGAGAACTATAGCAGCATAAAACATTTATAAATCCTAGCTTAATAATTTAAATGAGTTTTTATTCGTAGCAATTAATTTACAAAAGTACCGGTAATCTTAAGTCATATCGATAAGTTAACCGCGCCGAACTCTCACGTTTCACTTTTATTTTCTTGCGTCTCGGTTTCACTTGTAACTCGATGTTTATTGTTACTTTGACTATCGCTGATGTCATAGATCGTTGTCAGGGGTCGATAACATTTGGGTGTAAATTAAGAAAAATAATTATAGCTACTATCTCCATACAATTTGGTTCTGTGGTTACAAACATTTCGTCTTGTATAAAATTTATGACACTTTAAAAAACGCTTTACACAGTCATAGCCTCCACACTAGGATTTTATCCAGTGTCGTGGGTGCCATGGACACACAAAGACGAATACACAAACACCCAAACCTAGAACGGAAATTATAATCAATCATTCAGATACAGACATCCGGTTCGATCACTTGCCAGACAGACTGAATGAATTTTATTAACAATTAGTTAAGGAAGTACAATTATATTTATTTTGACAGTTTGTATTATTATTAAATTTAGCAATAAGGATATCATCACATAAAATTGTATATTTTCATCATAAATTTTGGTGTAAGTAATATTTAAACCTAATTTATGATGAAATAAGTCAAGAAGCGTAATGCGATTATTTAATCAAAAAAAGTACTTTTTAATTTGAGAAATAACTGCTTAAAACAAATTGTGATTAATGTAAGCATATGTTTTTAAATTTAATTCCCATTAATAAGTTATTTTCATATCTGCTATTTGTTTGAAAGAAAATATTATTAGTAGATTATGTCTCGGTTTCTCTTATTACTAGATGTTTATAAGTTATTAGATAACGGCAACATTATGGATACTTTTGACTTATAGTAATAGATATGACATTATTATGATGTAAAAAAGCTTTGCGTGTTTATATTTGAATATACATTACACATATTTGCAAAAAAAAAAATAACAAAAAATATAAACCGAGATCTATGCCACAAAAAAGCAAAGAATAAAATACAATATATATATGTTGTTTTTTTACATACATAGTACATAGTCCCGAAATCCAAATTATTATGGGACATTAAAATCCATGTACTCCAAAAATTCATTACAATTTAAAAATTAAGTCCCTGTGTTTTAAATGTGGATTAATCCGCGAGACGCAGCAAGTTATTAACTCAAGAATTTCTTCCACAGCGCAAACACAGCGATGGACAATGACGTCACGCCGGTGTACCTAGCAGCCCAAGAAGGGCATCTAGCGGTGCTTAAATACCTGGTGCTGGAGGCGGGCGGGCGGCTGGACGCTAGGGCGCGGGATGGCATGCTGCCCATCCACGCTGCCGCCCAGACTGGCTGCTTGGACTGCGTTAAGTGGATGGTATGTATCTTTGCTAATTATTATATCTATACTATTTGAGTAAAAAAACCTACATTTGCTAGCAGTCTAGATTTCATTACACTTAATACATAAATATTAAGCGAGTTTGTTCACCTTTGGGTAAGTTGCCGTTGATGTTCGTAGACCTCTGTAATCAATCCCAGATTAGATTTAGAGCCTTAGAGATTTAGAGGTTGTACCCATTGACGTTGTTACCATTGAGGACGTAGGAATACCTCGGATAAGTATGTCTTCCTTGCCACACCCTTCGAACCAGAACATAATAGCGACTAACCAAGCGTCAGAAGGCGGAAATACTAACATGGTATCAATTTGCTAATATTATTATATTTTCGAGTTTAATACACAGAAGTACCTAAAGAGGTATTATATTTCGTAATTCCTATCGACAAATAGATTTCCGGCCTTTGAGATTTTGTTTGTTAACAAACAATGTGTGGTAACATTTTACAATAACAAAAAGTTTTAGATCCGATTGCAGAATATAAAAAAGTCTTGTTGTATACAGTAAAATTGATAACGGACACAGACATTATGTTATGGTAAAATGAAAGTGAAAATAAAAAATAATAATAAGAAATTCTCCCTCTAAAATATAACGATATTAAGATAAGAAAATAATAAATAATTGGTTAGTGTTCATTTCTTTGAGGAGAGCTTAGTAATGCCTGCATGCTTGTCAAAAAAAAAAGAATTAAACGGAACAGAATCACAACCAGCCATTAAATAAATGTTACAGAAGTCAACTGTAACACGACTGTCAGAAGTCTCGATCATATTGCCATACACGTATGTTACATAAATGTAGAGCTATTCATAAGAGAAAATACACTAATTACAGTTCAATAACTCTCAGAGATCAATCATCTCGAAACAGGAAACGTTCGATCACGCTCTATACTGTTTAGGTTTTAATGAACGTAGCGTTATTTACGTGCGGCGGGCAGCGTTTTTTCTAAAGGTGAAATACGATTTTTGTATGAAATATGATGTATTATAAATTGAATTGATGTAATAAAAAGTTTTTCAATAGAAAACTGTTTACTTATTATAATATTAAAGTGGAAAAAGCATGCTGTCCACCTAATGGTAAGTAGCAACTGCAGCCTATGGACATCTATAATCAAGAATAGGTAAGATCATAATCTTACATGAAATTCACCACAGATACGTTGCTACTCCTGAGGACTAAGTTGAATCACCTCTGATAAGTAAATTTTTAGATCCCTTTACATGGTAAGTAAGGGTATCTCCCTTACTTACCATGTAAAGGGATCTAAAAATTTATATTTAACGTTATGAACAAAAGTACGAAATAAAATATTGTAAAAATATTTCTTACTGTTTCGATAATGGCATACTTTTCATATAAACAATTTCATATCTAAAAACCTATATAACGTACAACAACATTAAGTAAATATACGAACGAGTACGAACAAAATTAAGTAAATAAAATAAAAAAATCATTATTACTATTTGGCTTTTAATTGTTATGCAATATACAGATGTAGCTTATATACGAAATATAATAAATGGTTTTATTTTCCATTAATTATTAATTCCATTGATTATTCCGTTATTATGATTATTAAAAATACGTACATTATCATAATTGCGAAAGTCATAAAGGTCATATTTCTAGCGGTCATAGCCGCGTTGTTCCAGACGCGGTTAAACGTTGTATGCGTAGCTGGCCTTAGGGCTTTACTGCGTTGCAACTGTACGGTGAAATCGGCGTGATACGAGTTTCCTATTTTTAGTGCGATGTGACGCCACTTACTCACTGCTTTTATTATAATAATAAATAATAGGTTCTCGGTAATAGACGAGATTTCTCATAATATAACTATACGAAAAAAAGTCCGTACAGGCACATTTTAACACATTTTTACACGACTTCCCAAAGGAAAGAGGTTATCTATTCGTCACGTATATTTTTATTGTTTGGTTTGATGCGAATATAAAACTAATGGTTAGTTTAGAAAGTGACTAAAATATCAATTTTATTTATTTGTGCAAACGGATGGATGAAAGCGAAAACATTCAGAGATAGAGAATGTCATTAGGTATTGAAAACAGTTCTTTTTAATACAATTTTGGTAGCCATTGAGTTTGCAGTCAATCATAAGTAAGTGGTCACTGTTTTTGGATGATAGGAGGTCCTCAGGTTGGATGGGTTGAAAACTGAGTTGGAACATATCTTTGCTTTAGAAGATCCTTCGAATCAAATCAAAATCAAATCAAATCAAATTCAAATCAAATCAAAAAATCTTTATTTGCTAACTCACTCACATATTCTAAAATGCTCAAACCTACAATTCAGAAACATTTAAGATTGTGATGCCGCGGCGGACTCACGAAGAGTTCGACCACCTTGAAAACTTTTTGTACTGCATTATTAAAAAAGTTGTAAATAATAAACAACGCATTGAATAACAAGTGTTATTGTCTAGAAGTCAGACCCGAGTCTATTGTACATTAACGAATCGTGAATCTAGCCTAGACCCTGAAAAACGTCACTTTCAACTCATCAGAAACTAGGGTTGCCACTTTTTAACAAAAAATATAGTGTATTTATATCTGAAAAGAAAAATGAACGGTATTATCTCTTTTTTAATGTTTTTGACATTTTATATTGCTTTACATGCAACTATTACCAATCTTATCTTGTTTTTATAAGGTCCTATTTTATTTTTCACCACAATCAAAATTAAAATATATTAGGAGAGCGCATATTTTATTAAATCTATTGAAGCTCTATTAAGAAGTGTTAGGAACTTTTATGACGAAAATAGTATTTTATACGCTTTATATTTGTAAAATTGTAAACTTAACTATATATGAACGAAAACGTAAACAAGGTTTTATTTAAGATCATAAAATTTTACTAATTATACGACTTTTCACTACAGGAAGTGAAAAGTCGTATAATACTGTTTATCGCAGTATAGTTGGAAACCCTACCAATAACCGGCACTCGTTCATTCACTTTAGAAAACTGCTAAGCTTTTTGCGTCCGCTCCGTTTTAGAACTATATTTATGTAAACTGTCAATCGCGATTGTATTCTTAATGTTCAGTGAAATCGTAGAATGTATGCAAATAACTCACTTTATTGGTTTTTGCATTGTCTCCTGTGTAATGAAGCAAATGACACAGATCGTAAATCACCTGCGTGATATTAAGACATAAGGAAAGTGCGCACTTGTATATCAGCTTTTGTTTGTGATACTAAATGTGATGTGACACTATGTAGGTGGCTATACTATACTTATACGCGGCTTCACTCGCGGTCAAACCTTGCAGGCGTCCAGAGCACCTTACCAAAGATTTATCACAATCTGATCGATACTTTCGGAACGCATAGAGGACAAACATACAAACATTGATTTTTATTTATATCTATAGATAACACATGACTATTCAATACTTATGTATGTTATGATAACGCTTCAGTTAACATTATCTACGTTAAGGTAAATGTATCTTTGCAAAAATCTTAATAATTTAGTATTAGGTTCATCAATAAAAATGGATTATACATACTTGATCTGTGGTGCTGATCTTGAATAACACCACTCCCTCTCTTTTTTTTGATGTTATATAAGGCGACTGAGAGACAAAACCCAAGAAATAGGCAGGAGAGATTTCCTGTGTAATACAACCACTGCGGTCCCCAATACGCATGCCAGGCGCAGTAACTATTAGCAAAATCATTACTAGGCCTAGGACGGATTGGATTGGAATACATTAATTTCTTTTATTACCTAAAAATGCTATGAAATATGGCAAAAAGACATAGTTCATTATTAGGGAATATCTATGTCTAGCAGCGGGCTTCCAAAGGCTGACCGATGGATAGATTCATTCTATATTTTTGGTATATAAAAATACTATGGAAAAAAGACATAGTTCTGAAGGACGATTGCCAAAGTACCTATAAATCTTGCGTCAAGTGTTCGGCCACGGCGGCCATGAGTGAACAATACGGTAAGAAAACACGCGAACTTTCGACATTTTTAATTGTATCTCGTCACGGCTTATAGGCATTTTTGTCACAGATAGGTACATTCTAAATACGCTTCGGTGAATATGCTTTGCATGAGAATATAGTGTCGAGAGCGTGCGATTTTTATGTTGCTAAATAGATTTCTGGAGTATTTGTAAATACATCTGTTTATGTATGAATTTGTGAAGATTTGTTTGTTGATCGGCATTGTAATTAGAAAAATATATGCAATATTTCATTCAATCAGTATTTAACTCGTTTAATAGGTACAATATCAAAGCTAAGGGTCGTACCCAAAGGTACCACTTTAAAAGTACTCGTATTTTTATAGGTAGTAGAACCTTTTGTGGTTAAATTCCAGGAGGCACTACCACTACATCGATTTCGGCGTTATGCGTTATTGTGTTCTGGTTTGGAGGGTGTGGTAAGAGAGATAGACGACCCGTGTGGTGGAACGGTCACCATACCGGTCTGACAAGCAGTGGGTCCCGGGTTCGATCCCCGGCCAGACAGAAATCTGAATGATGAGTTTAGGTTTCTGTTCTGGGTCTGGGTGTTTGTATATTCGTCTTTATGTGTCCATGGCACCTACGACACAGGAGAAAATCCTAATGTGGGGCTATGAGTTTTAGTGTTTATACCTACCCGAGGAATTCCAACTTAGACTTCAGAAGTAGCAACGCGTCTGTGGCTATCCTCAGGTAAGATTCTGATCTTATCTGGGGTTGATTACAGATGTACATGGGTGGCAGTGGCAGTCGTTACTTACTGTCAGGTGGACTGTACGCTTGTTTCCTACATCTTTATTATAAAACTATGATATTTGCAAGAATCATTTAAATTAGGTCATACCGAAAAATGGTTGTTCTATCATGGTAAAGGTTAGGGCTTCCCCTAAGCATGGACGAAGTCTAGAAAGATAATAATTTTACGCAGCACATTTCTTGTGCTTTTGTTAGTAATTTCGGTGTCTATTTATTCTGAACTCTCTATAGGGTTAAAATAATTTCAGCCTTTTTTATTTTTATTTGTAGCCAACCTTAAATAGATTTTCAGCGCCTAATAACTAAAGTAACATTTATCTCTTTCTAGATCGTAGAGCGCGGCGTGGATCCAAACGCGAGGGACGGAGACGGAGCAACACCGCTCCATTTCGCTGCATCTCGGGGCCACCTCGCCACTGTCCGCTGGCTGCTGCGTCACGGCGCCAGGCTCCACCTGGACAGACACGGCAAAAGCCCCATTAATGATGCGGCGGAGAACCATCACTTGGAGGTGAGTAAAGAATTTGATGATGGCAAATAACAGGTTTTCCTTTAAGGAGAGATATATTGTCGTTTGATTAATCAGAAGACGAATAGAATATCACGTAATTATTCTCTCAATGTCTAATTCAATCATGGCGGAAGTTTTCTTTGAACGCGTTAAATATCAGATTGTCAGAATTTTTAATCTAATAGCTGGTTATTGACCCAAATGGCGGCGTGGTTACTATAAATAATCGTGATGATCCCAAAACTACATGTTTGTTCGTCCTGTCGCTTAAAAAAAACACGCAAATTGAACATAATTATATTCTAAATCATACTTGTAGAGACATCTAGTGTCAAATAGCTGAAACTTTAGTCTGTAGTAGACTGCTAGATGTTAGGCAGGAAAATTTAGTTATAGTATAACTGTGCTTAAAATATGAATAATAACATAACACTATTTAGTCTTAACTAGATGACTAACTAGATAGACTAGTGAGATGTGTGATATCTGGAGAATGATGTGGACAAACGTAGCGTGTTTCGTTGATCACGCTATGGTGATCAAGGATGTAGATCAGGGATGTTATGGATATGAAATTTCGGATCTGAATACCGATATAGGAATGATGTTATACCGGTTTTGGATATGTAATTATTTCGGTTTATTTGTAAGTTTCGGTAACGCATATTATGTTTTAAAGGAATTTTGAACGTAAACTACAAGTCGTTAATATTTTAGTTATATTTCTATACTATTAATTGGTATTATAATCGGTCATATCAGTTATTATTATAGCTACCTAATATTTTTTTAACTAAAAACATGTGTCGAATCATATCTGAAATTAACCGAAACATTTATATCGGATAGGGTTACGGTTATGGAAAAAAAATCGGATATCCGATAGTTTCGGTAACGTTTGCGGAGCTTCATAACATTCTTGATCGAGATAATCATTGTTAGTAAGATAGTAAGATTCTCATCTTTGCTCGTGCGTTTGGATAATCATATTTTAAAGATAAAAGTAAGTTGTGTTTGGTTCACAGACCGCAAATACGTATTTCGTTTATATTTTACGTAGCGTAACAAACAACGTGTAATATGTCTTCCACACTAAAGGTCGAGTTTCTGATTGTTTAATGTCATGTGGTCACTAGAAATTAAATTCCTTTAATAGCAAATGCATCGGGAGAGAAGTTAAATAATAGAAAATTTTCCATATTGTTTTGAATTGTGCGGTACACGGACATGTAACTCCCATTTAACCCGGGCGGGGATGGGGAGAATATGGGATGGTTTAATATAAAAAAACCGTAGTAGGTGGGTGGATGTCGAAAAAAAAATACCCAAATTAAAAGTAGCAACAGCAATTGACTTCACATCAGATCAGCTCTTACCTGATGTTGATCACAGAGGCGTTACCGCTTAGGTCTTGAGACACTTCGAATAACATTTATGTTATTACGCTTAACATTAATGTTATTAGGCAGAATTAGATGTGGAGAGGGTGCAAAATCACAAATCGTTTAATTTTTGGATATAATTATGTATATCGACGCGAAAGCGAACTTGTCGTATCTCATAAGAATACGAATTTAAGTTATACAAATAAAATCAATTTCACTAATTTTGGAATGATTACATCGATTACATATATCGTTTTTAGTTTATAATTCAATATTATACAACGTAAGATCCTAGTAATCCTAAAACTAATTTAAATGATACGATTTTCTTAAGTCGTTCTTGGCTCTGGTGTAAAGTTACATTTTTCGAGATACTACAACTTCACTTTCTTGCGGTGATATCTTTCGATTAGTTGAAACTTTACTTATGCTAAAGAACAAAACAAGGCGCCCAGTAATCATAGGATATCACTTAACATGACAATGACTTTCTACTAATCTATGGTCACGTAACCGAGCACAATTGTAGCTGGAGTTTGGAAAGTGTATCACTTTTTACGCATTCGTAATCGTTTGTGTTATTTAGATGCGTATGCGCACGTGCATGTACGTAGTTACATTCGTGTGTTTGTTGGGGATTTTCTCTTTTAATTATACGCCCTACTGATTTATGTAAAAAAGAAAATGAAATAAGACATTGTAACAAACTGCCTGTAAGCATAGTAACTTAGTACTGTGAAATTCTATTTAAGTCTTATGTTCCAATCCTAGGTACATACTACATACTATGCTGGAGAAATGTATGCACCGTTAACTTATAGTGGGAAAACTTAGTCTACATATAATTACTAAAATATAATTACATTTTCAAATGATAAAATCAAACACATACATATATTTTTGTTCTAAAATTAAATGCAATTCAAAGGTCAAAACTGAACACAATAGTTTTAGTCATATCCCGTGCATTGTTTGAGCATTTCAGAAGGCCAAAGTCATGGGAATCGATTCGTAAAGGAAATTCGCATTAACACCGTCATGTTTTTATAATTAATTATTTCCCTTGACCATTTAAAGTACCGCTTGAAAGCTGTTTTATGTTAACGATGTTTTTTATGTATATTTCTATATATTCATAATAACTTAAAAATCCGACATGAGACATATATTGCTTACATTGCGTATAGATTAGTTAATTAAGTTATAATTATATAATTGTAAAAAGTCCTATCAGCTTATTAAACGTAATGGATATGCCATATGTACAATAAAATTGAATATCCTGCATGTCTGATCTTGGCGGAGGACTTTTAATAAATAATAATAGATTATTGTACGTGTTTAGAACTTTGTCTGTGTGTTAAATAGCATCAAAGTGAACCTATTGAATTTAATTATGGTAAATAATAATCTTATAAATAATTGTTTGTTTTGTAGTACGCCTCAATACTCTTAATGTTCATCTTATACTGGGTTTTACAGTCATAACGCTAAAAGTACTATCGCAATTGAAAATTAATTTAGAGTTGATTTTTGATCAGAAATTCGCCATTCAATAAATATAAAGCAGTGATTAAGAACAAACTGTGCCGTAAAGCATTTTATAAAATTTCTGATTACGTAGAAAACAAAACAGCCTGGGACTGAGTAATTATATATATTTCAATACTTAATTAAATGTCAAAGTGTTATGTATCTTGCCAAACAAGCGTCTACTTTAGTTAAATGTAAGGCAAGATACTGCTAGCTATTATAGCCCATGTAATAGTCAAGATTGATAAAAAATATATATACAAAGTAATACAAGGAAAAAAAATAAACCCACTGAGTTTCTTGCCGGATGTTCTCAGTTGGAGTCGTGTTCCGATTCGGTGGTAGTGTAAGAAAAAATATTATAATTGACAATTTGTAAGTGCCACCGTAGGCCTATGCAAAATAAAGATATTTCATTTAATTTCATTCGTTCACAGTGTCTCAATGTGCTTGTTGCGGCTGGTGCTGCCGGCGCAGA
>MOOZ01000004.1:251826-266004 GCA_002930495.1 Cecropterus lyciades | reverse complement strand
GCATTAGTAGTGAAGTTGATAGCGGTACTGCCGTACGTCAAAGTTTTATCTTCATGCTACATTCAGTCCGCTTATTATATTTGTCGCAAACCGCATACCTAGGTAGGTATGCGGTTTGCGACAAACTATATTTATAACTAATACAGATCCAGTGATCTAAGAGGTCATTGAAATGTACATGTGCTAGTGCTATATATGTATTTATTGTATGTCCGTTTTTCATTTTTAATACTAGTAAACAATTCTTAACATGTAATCTGAAAATTAATTAAATTTTTCGTAGGCGTTACTTTGTTGTACGTGGGGGTGCTCTCCAGACCTCAATACTTTCTTTGTATTACAGAAGAGGGCTGTACGAGCCATTTATAATCTGGGAAGAAAAACCTCACTTAAAGAAATGATCAAAGAAATAAATATTCTAACTGTTGTATCCCACTCATATCGTATATAATCGCATATAACGAGAATTTGATTTATGTTAAGGAAAATACTAATAAATTTAATGTGAAGAAGAACAAACTGTGCCGTAAAGCATATTATAAAATTTTTGATTACATAGAAGACGAAACAGCCTGGGACTGAGCAATTATATATATTTCAATATTTAATTAAATGTCAAAGTGTAGCTTATCTTGCCAAACAAGCATCTAGTTTATTCAAATGTAAGGCAAGATACTGGAGCTAGCTATTATTGCCCATGTAATAAACAAAATGGTTAAAAGGTTAAAACAAGGAAGAAAAGACAAACCCACTGAGTTTCTTGTCGGATCTTCTCAGTTGAGGTCGTGTTTCGATCCGGTGGTAGTGTAAGAAAAATATTGTAATTGACAATTTGTAAGTGCTACCGTAGGCCTATGCAAATATAAAGATATTTCATTTCATTTCAATGAAAAAAATGTCTAAAAGAAAAATAGTTCAAAGGAATAACAAAATTAGTGATACACAATTGTGTTAAAACAATATCATTTCCTGTCTTTGTTCCATTACATAAAATTCAAACACTCCTCATCTATGTATATACCTTCTGTTTGCATCGCGAATACTTGTCAGAATGCAAATTCTGTGCTAAATCTCTTTGTTTGGGCGTGGTTTCAGAACATTCATTATATATGACTTTCGGACCTTTGTTACCGACAATGGAGATTAAGTGCTTTAAAATCATTCCGGGCAAAAACTAGAGTCATTTTGCAAAAACAGCAAAATCGGGATCTTGTCTTGTCCTGAATATTACACAAAAGAGCTTTAAAGAATTTAGCTGTGGAAACACATTTAAATTTTGTAAAACACGTTTAAAATCAATTGTTCTGCCATAAAAATAAATAGATATCGAGAACAGCTAGAGCTGCTCAAAAAGATATAAGGGAGACATACTTATCCATCTTTGTCTTAAGGGTAACAATGCATCTGTGGCCAACCTCCAGTGATCTCATCCGGGGTTAATTTCAGCAGTTCATGGGTGGCAGTGACCACTTACCACTAGGCCTGCAAGCTCGTTTGCTACATCCGTATTATATAAAGATCATTCAAACTAGAACCAACCATAAACACTTACAACATTTCTTTTAAATCTGTTTCGGAGATTTACGTGTATGAACACGTGATCGTTTTATTATATATATTTAAAACTTTTTAGAAATAAACACTTTTTAAAAAATAGTCTTTCTTACCCCTTATAATTTTATAAATGATTTATATTGAAACGCCAGTAATTATGTCTTAAAAAATCTATTTAACATCTATAACATAATTTAGGGCGATGATTACTTATGTTTCTATCATTATACTTTCCTTAATTCATACCTTTCACGACTCTACATCGCTAAGATAAGTCTTTAGTTTTAGATTGAGTTATGAAATTACATTGAATAATCCATTTTATGACAGAAGGCTTAGATCGATAGATAGAACAATATTGTTCCTTGCGTTCTGTAAGAATGTAGTGCTTTTTAAGATCATAATTAATAATCATATCTATAATCTATAGTTATAATTTAAATGAACCTGGTTTGTGACAGTAAGAGCGATTTACAACAATATCATAGTTGCAACTGAAATATAAAGTAAGTACGTATACAATATGGCGATTTTACTAAGTTGATATTACTAAGTTAATATTAGTATACTATATTACATGTTAATGTACTCAATTTAAGTACTTCATACTGCATATGTGTACCACGACACATGCATCATAAATGTAGGTACATATACTATACGGCACCCGACAAATGATGATCAATTTATTTCAATAACCCACGGAGAGGGACACAGATGAAGTTAAAATACAGACTTGACGGATCTTTTTATGTATAATTTTTTATTCTGTATGACAGGCTTATATATTCTTAGACTTCAGAGGTGCCGACGGGTCTGCAAGGCTTTAGATTTGATACGAATTTGGCACCAGAACAGCGGTGGGCAATGACGACTTAACATTAACATGATTGCCCCTTAATGACTAGCTTGTAATAATGTAATTTATATTAAGACAGAATTTACGCTAAGATTGGTGCGTCTCAATCGATTTATGTACGAACATTAGTAATACTGCATATTATTATGAATAAAGTTTAGTTCATTAAATGTTTCCCGATAATACTGTCAGTTTTAATAAACATTGATTTGCATGAGTAACTATTTAAAGTACTGACAAATCAATTATTCTTTGCGCAGACATATTGCACGCATGTGCACGCGAAATTAGATAGAATTTTATTATCAGTTTTTGCCGCTTATATTAAGATAATTTAACATGTGTTGACCACAAGCATCGACCGCTTCTTCATATTATTTTTGCGGAGTAGCGAGGTATAAAACGAAACCCTGGGAGAACAGTTCTGTAGTTTAGAGTCGTTCGCATCTATATTAAGATCAGCTTCTATTGGCCTCGCATCACGATGCGCGCGCTCACACCCACCGGCCGCCGAATAAAAACCAAACGTAGTACATATTATATTTTTCTTCAACGATTTCGAAATCCGAAAACCCGTAGCGGGCACTCGCAACCAATTCCGTGATCCTCACATAGAATGGTAAGTAAATTTTTGGTTGTGGACAACTGTCACTGGACAGAAATAGATCAGATTTGATCTTGAACTGTTTTCTGTTGCCCTCAGTGAATAATCGTAAATTCGCGTAACAGTATATCGTAACTGTGTCCTAATCGGCTATTTGTTTCCAGTTTGTGAAGTGAATACGAAGTGTTAAGTTCATATCGAGGACAAATCCAGCAGGATGAAGTTTACTATTGATGTATTGGGGATATTTCTGAAAGTAGTCGTTAGGGTAAGTGTTTCGATGGCGGACTACTAACTTGCAAGTATGTGGAGTGATACGCGATGATTCGAAGTTCGGTTACTAATATCGTTGCCAAGAAAGTTAGGTCGCTCATCGTAATCTTTGATAATAATAATCATTCATAAATTCATCATTTTCGGCGTCAGCCGAAGCTACGGGTAACTCCGTAACCAGCTGTTTTGCTGTTTACGCAATCAAGCCCTGTTGTTGTCTTGTAAATTGATGTTTGTCTATATTATATCGCAACAAAATTTGTGTCAGCCTTTCTCCCCACGTATTCATTTATTTTTTATTTTATTTAAACTAATTCGGTAGTGGAATATAGAGCGCTAACGTAAGTACTAATAATTTGAAAGACACGCGCAATTAAACAGACGACATTGTGATTTCCTCATCTTATTTTTGTGTAAAATATTGAAATTCTATCTGAAGAATCACCACCCGCGTTGGTTTTAACGGAAGAAATATTACTTATCTTTTTATTTCGCTCAGTATCACTGTAGCGGCGTTTTTTTTTATCTGAGGAGGGCTAACAACTGATATTGGTACAAGCACTGATGAACGTGACGTGAATTTAGAATGTTTAAGTTCATTTAAAAATCTAGTAAGTACATCTAAAAGAAAACATTTTAGTATACATCTCTGCATTTAGGTTATATTCTTCGATTTTATAAACTCCTCGACACATTTATATTGTAAACATTACATATCAACTTCAGATAGGATAGAACCCTACCCAAAGTTGGCCCGTGTTAAAAACCCTTAGGACTAAGTTGGAACGCGTCATGTACGTAAATGTACCTTTGCCACACTCAACTCAGAGCTCGACACTGCTGTTACAGTTGCAGTAATAGGAAAACACTAAAAACTAAAGTTAACACAACCAAGGTCTGACGGGCAACGTAGCATATTAATATTATTACAAGGACAGCCTTCGCGGAAATAAATGTTTGTAAGTATCGAATCCACACGTGTTTTACGTGTGGATTCGATACTTGTTTAATAAAATTAAAAACAATGGGATATTTTATTATTTAAAAATACGTTATACACACACATATTTAGTACAATAAGGGCTGACGTATAGCGTACCTAATGTAATTTATATATTTATATTATTTTGTATATTAATTGCATTGTCTACTGTATTCGTATTGTTTTAGGTTCGCACATATTTTGCCTAATTATTTATTAATTGACAATATAATAATGTTAGTACGTAAGTATCTAAGCGGAATGTTTGGATACCTTTTAAAATATATAGTAGGTACTTTATCGTGATGTATGTGATGGAGTTATCTAGGCACCACCATTCATTTTAATTCTGTAATTGTTGTTGTAGGTAGATACCTATCTAAAAGACTAAATCCAGGTTAAAGTGTTGTCTCATATACATATATCCCCTACACGTGTGGTGACCATGCCAAAATTTCTTCTAGAGACAAAATAAAACCTTTTGAATGTATATTTTTTTTACAGAATAGAGCTACTAAATTTCGTTATTCTATTATTGTATTTATTTGTGTTGTGTTGTTTTTTTCTTTCCTTTTTGTCTTTCATTTACATAACTCAATCAGCTGTGTAATGTCTGACTAGCCTGTAAGGTTCAATAAAGTCATTAAATTTTTTATTATAATTAATTCAATTTGATTTTAGCCGAGCAAATTAAAGGGATGTTAAAATTATACATATTTATATGTAGTTCACTGCCTTCGTACACCTTGAATAGTTCAACCAATGTTAGAACCTTAGTTGACATTGATTTTAGGTTGTTTATTTAATAGTCTGGATTTATTAGAGCATTAACGTACGTTTATGAGGTTTGAAACAGTAGTTAACAACAAAATTTGATGTAGTTATGTATGTAGGTACGACTGCCTAATGTATTTAAGCACTTTGAACAAAAAAATAGAAAGATAGTCTTAAACTTTGTACAGTATTCACGTATTTAATTCTTTAAATACTCCCTGAAAGTATCAACGTTTTTCTCTATCCAGGTTAATTTAGTTGTGTTGATTACAAAGTGGACTATTGTTATTTATTTTCTTGTACTTCTGGCGTAATGCCACGTACCTTTGCGTCAGCAACGTATGGTATAAAAAACAGTTGCCTAATCCTATTGCCTATATCATTTGTGATTTGAAACGTTCATCAGACTAAAAAGTTAGCGGAGGGTAGCTTAAAAGTGTAAGTAAAACCAAAGTTTTGAGACTTTATACTTACAATATATTTAAAGGATAAATTTCTGCGTTTTTGACATACCACTGAAAATAACATTAAATATTAAATTTATATTTTACTTACTTGTTATAATTATATAATTGTTTAAACTTCAAAATACTTTCTCACGTTTGTATCAGCAATTCATTTGCACAAGCGACTATCTAAGTTCTCGGGACCAGCAATGCATCTGTGATTGACTTCAGATAGAATATCTGTTCTATGAATTTGGTTACATAACGTCAATGAGCGACAGTCATCACTTACCGTCAGGCTGTTTTGCTACTTAAATCTTATAAAAAAACCAACAACTTACAACCTCACTCATACTTTAAATCAGATAGACGTGTTAATCAATTCTAAAAATATGAACTTACCATTTAAATGGTTGATACAATATGTGTGAAAGAAATGAGAACATTGTTTCATTTTTGGCGAACGTACAGTCACTACTTAGTAACTCACTTTATTTAGCGTTACGTACTGGGTAGTGTAAACTTACTTATGTATTGGGTTTAGACGACAATGTTTCAGAACAAAACAAAGTTAGACAACTGTAACCGCGAAGCAACTCGGTCGATTTGTGAATGTGAAATTGGAACTCGGAACTTAGCCTGTAAAACTGAATGCTAATACTATGTTATGCTAACTGACTTTGTATTGAACATCGGCTTAGCTAAAGCTCTGTTAAGGGGAAGATGTGCCTTCTGTACGCTCATCTCACGGGACATCATTAGGGATGCCTTTTTTTGCAGTCAAAGTATATTGGCTTTGCAAGGCAGAAAGAGAACATACTATGCCTTACGTAAGGTGGCTATAGAAACCTTGTATTAATAGTAGAATGTTTGTCTCACATAAAAATGTTTAAAGTTATGCTTTTTTTTGTTTGCTTTTTTAATCCCAGATCACGCAAAATATAGTATTTTTCGCATACAGTTTAAAGTAAAATTTGCCTAAATAAAATACAATACTTTATAATTTTGACGACCCGCGTGGCAGAGCGGTCACCATACCGGTCTGACACGCAGTGGGTCCCGGGTTCGATCCCCGGCCAGACAGACATCTGAATGATGAGTTTAGGTTTCTGTTCTGGGTGTGGGTGTTTGTGTATTCGTCTTTGTGTGTCCATGGCACCTACGACACAGGAGAAAATCCTAGTATGGGGTTATGAGTGTAGAAAGCGTGATTTTTTTTTATAATTAAGTACGGTTGGCATCGGTAGACATGATTGGGAGGGCCGATCCCTCTTGAGACGTGGTTAACGTTAACACCAGCACCGGCCGACGCTGCCGCGCCGCGTATATCGTTCTTACCCTATTTCGAATTTAGTCTTGAGTAGTGCATGTACGATGAACTATTAGGAACCGTTTCACTGTCATGTACCTACGTAAAGAACTGTTTCCGAACGCTAATCGGACATCGGTCTAATCGGTCTTTTCAGTCATCGCGCTCCTTGTTCTTGTGCGGCACATGTGAAAGAATGAGACTGCAATAGTTCATGAAACAATAAAGAGAGAGATCGAGATAATGTACCAGTAATGTAAGTGTAATAAGTGGACCCAGCAGTGAAACATCATAGCAGTTTTGTACGAGATTTGGATTCTTTATGTTGCTTAGATTGTGTATTTGTTGTTTAGCTTAAGCATATATATTTAGCATATGAAATGATTATTTAATTAAGAAATTAGCAATGAGATCATGGATTTCTTTGATTACATTTAAAGAATGCGTAATTCATTTAATTTAGAGTAAATTACACGTAATATTCTGTTTGCCATTATGTTGGCTTGAAAATAATAATCCTCCTTAAATAGATAACGAAAACTATCCTAAAATTATGTCATAATTAAGTACCTAAATAAATTATTAACAAATGACAATAATTAGTACATAACAATTCTCTGATAGATTAACAGGAGCTACCAAAACATACTTTTAAGTCCTAATCGGTCGGACATCCGAATAGTACTAATATTACGAATAGAGTGTACGTACTAGTATTCTGAGCGAACTGAACTAGTACGAAGCGCTCTTTTAAATGATTCACTCCGGAAGCATCATCACCACACCTTTTTCTGCTTAATAACAGAAGCGTTATGTGCTGTTGTGTCCTAGTATGTAGGATGTGATAAAGGAGACATACTTATCTGAGGCTAGCCTCAGGTAATACTGATCAGATAATTTTGAGGTGGTAGAACTCTTTATGGTTCGATTCCGGAAGCACCACCGTCACACCTAGTTCTGCCTTATAACAGCAGTGTTAAGCGCTGCTGTGTTTTGGTCTGAAGGGTCTGGTAAGGGAGACATACTTTTTCAAGGCATTCCGTCTTAGTCCTCAGGGGTAGTCCTTAGGTGAGACTTTGATCTTGCCTAGGGTTGATTACAGATGTCCATGGGCGGCAGTAGCCACTTACCATCAGATGGTCTGCATGCAAAAAAAAAAAAATCCTGGCGTTGATTACAGTGTCCATAGATGGCAGTGACCATTTACCATCAGGTGGACTGCAAGCTTGTTTGCTACTTCCATATAAAAAAAAATTAAACAGGCTTGCTTTACGCTATATAAATTAAACATCCAGAATAAACCAACTAGTATTTGCTATCCCGTGTTACTCTTGCCAGTTTGTTAGTTGGATTGGTAATGAGTGTAGCACGAGTTAGCTAACGACTGTTTATAGCAGTTCGTTCTCATTACTGATCTTTGCAGAAGCTTCAACGAGTACGCTTAGATACGGCAAATAGAATCTCCGTGTATAAGATTAGTTCCCTGTTAATTGCTGAGTCTTTATGTTCAGCGATTATTCCAATTTACTAAAGTTTAGGATAACTTCTATGTCCTAGATTTTACATTTGTTTTTAACTTCATTTCCATTTTTGTTCTAATCCTATAAGTTACACTTCGTGCAATCGTTCGTTGAAAAAACTGTTCTTTTTATTTCAATAAGTTTTTTTTTACATTGTAACGAGCATGCAGTCAAACTAATGGTAAGTGGTCACCGCCGCCTTATATACTGTACTTATTTACTTAATTTAACTTCCATAAGCTCTTTCTGTACGTCTCCGTAGAACTAAGATCGCCTCATATAAATGTGAGCTGGCAACGACATCTTTTGACCGAAACGGAAGAACTGCTTCACGTAAGAAATATTTAAGTATAGTGGTGGTACCACTCCGAACCATACTCATTCTATCACATTGAAAATCATACGTGGAAATTAGGATATGACATTTAATGATGATCATTTGAATTTACTTAATGTTACAAAAAATATTGATCGTTCAGAGTAAAGAGGATTTAGGCCATAGGTCACCGCTCTGGCGAAGTACGATTTGAGATTGCCATTTAAAAATGAATAATTCGTTAACACGAATATTCCTACCGACATGGTGATTCTCCAAGTTCCAGTGTTACCGGGAGCCACTTCTGCAATTGATCCGCTATTCTACATGTGACGTTGTTAGAAAAAGACAAACATATGGGGCTAAAAACGAGGCGTTTGTAATTTTAGTTAAATATTTTATATTGTCAAAAGTAGTCTTTTTTTAACAGATTGAAGTAGCAAACGAGCAGGCAGTTCACCTGATGGTAAGTAGTTACCGCCACCCATGGACATCTGTAAGCTATTTTATATAGAATAGTGGTTCTATGTAGTCAGTGTAGTGTAGTGAGTATACATATAAGAATCTATACTGTCAGAGCCATTTTATAGATTTCCCATAATTTAAAAAACAATACAATAAAATATGCTTGAAATATTAGGTACTATTTCAGTATCTATACTAATATTATAAAGCTGAAGAGTTTGTTTGTTTGTTTGTTTGTTTGAACGCGCTAATCTGAGGAACTACTGGCCCGATTTGAAAAATTCTTTCGGTGTTAGATAACCCATTTATCGAGGAAGGCTATAGGCGATATATGATCGTCGAAACTTACGCGGGTGAATCCGCGAGGCGCAGCTAGTTAATATATAAAAAGATCAAGAAATATTAAGTACAGGATATTAAAAGACTTGAAGTACATACAACGAAATAGCATAGGTACATATCTTTAACTCATTTTAATATCCCTTTAAATCCCTAATGTATTTTAGTATACCTTATATTTTATAATAATAATAATTGTTGCCTCTACTAATAACATTGTTAATAAATCCAAAAATATCAGTAATACTTGCTAACACGCATTTTAATTCCTCAAAGATAACTCAGTATTTAATCTTAACTATAATGATAAAAATTGCTCGAGTTAAATGAACTGTGTAAGATTATTCAAATATTTATAAAGCCGCGATTATTAATGAATATATCCCCGTATGTCACAGTAACCGCTCGTCACCCGTTGAGGGAGTATAAACATTTCTACTACGACCGAAACTAAATTTGACAAGCGAGGTGACTAGGCTCCGAAAGATAACTTCGCTCTCGAACAAATTGGGAATTTAGTTACGACCACGATCCAGTTAGAAAATATAGGTTATTTATACATTTATTATTTATTCATTTATCGATACATACGGATGTGATACCTACATTTTTATAGGTTTCGGGTACCTACTCACGGGAGATTCGCTGTTACCACGATCCATGTAACCTGGTCAAAATAACGGCTAAAAGTTAGTTATAGTTGCTGTTCCTGTTTATGTATGTTATCGAAAATCAATGTATCGGGGTAGTAAGTAACAGTGTTGACTTTAATTACAGCATTTTTTGGGTATAAAAATCACTATTTTTTCAGTTTTTTTTTATGACCCACTTGGCAAATTTACCTTACAGGTCTGACACATAGTTGGTTCCGGGTTCAATACTCGGTCAGACAGATACCTGATTGATTAATTTAAATATCTGTTCTGTGCCTGTGTTAGTGTCATTGTGATTTTAAGGAACATTATTTAAATCGTTGCTATTTATTTGTATGCATGTAATATGTATATATAAATTCGTATAGTATAGTATAGTATTAGCTTTTCCCCAGACTTGCCCACTTGGGTCATGTACCATGGTAAAAGTATCCGAAGTAAGTATGTGTTAATTAGTGTCTGACTGAAGGTTGATTTTTCGCCAAAGCCGAAGCTGAAGCCTATGGACACAACTTTCGGTCGAAGCCAAAGCCTTCGGCCAAAGGTTCAATAGCCATAATAAATTCAGTTCTAAATTAGCGAAAAGTGATTTTCAACAACTTATTTAAACGTCTGTAGGTAGTATGTCGTTATAAATAAATTGGATATGAATAACTTCTAGAGCTGATTACTGACTTTGCTACTTTTCTAAAATGATAATAGTTCAAATTGTAAGAAATTCGTACAAAACTGGCGGACACAAGCCCAAAATGGAGATTTTTGGCTTACTCTTGCGCTTCACCATCTTCATCGCGGTATCATGTATTCGTTATAGTTCGTTTAATTAAGGCTTGATAGAACCTTCGGTTTTGGGTAAATCTTCGGCCCATTTTGTCCGAATCCGAAAATTTGGCCGAATGTGGTTTTTTTGGCTGATGGTGGCCGAAACCGAAGCCGAACCTTTCGCATTTATAATATAAGTATGATTTATTCAGTTTTATAATTTAATACTTGTTAAATTTGTTGTTTGCAATATGAAATCAGTTTCAAAGGATTTCTGAAAACTGTATTTCATTTTCCATTTACAAGTGGAAAATCAATTTACCAATATATAAAATTCAAAGAGATTTTTACAAAATTCATGGAAATGAAAAGTTCACTCGGATTTTTATTAACAGTTTTCAAACTTCCATTAAGTTTTTATATCTTTGTTTGCGCGCAATCATTGTATAAACATGTACGCTATGAAATATTTTTAAATGCCTCTGTTTATCAATACGATTTTGTAGACTTATTTTTGTTTTCGCTTATTTTGAACACACACAGATCATACTATTTTCAACTCAAATTTGTTTTCAAACTTAAATCCATGCACGTCACACGAAACCATTAACATTGTTTATAATGTATATACTATAAATATATTTAATTAACCCATAACCTTAATATAATAAACTTAAGAACACTTTTTTTACAACACAGAAGTGGCAAGCGAGCATGCAATACATCCGATGTAAGTGTCCACTGCCGCCCATGGACGTCTTACCGACGTTGGCATACATGCGTTGCTACTCCTGAGGACAGTTGGAGCACCTCGAACTCATACTTCTACCCTAATACAGCAGCGCTTAACACTGTTGTTATTAGATAGCAATAGGTGCGGCGGTAGTGCCTTCCGGAATTGCACCACAAAGAGTTTACCTTAAAAGTAATTCGTATTTCCAAAACAGCAAAATAAACAACGAAAATATACTCTTCATTCAATATTAAAGTTAATTTAGTAGACCCACAATAATGTGTTCCACATAATATTACATTTTGGCTGTTATTTTTGTAGTGTACCTTAATTTACCTTTGCTATATTTAATATGCCTCTAAAATTGGAGCAATTCAGTGAGCTATATTTTTTTTTGCTATGTTTGCTTCAAAATTTGATAAATAATAGAGACATAGAGAGATAGAACTAACTAACTATTCCAGAATTTTTAGCATCAATCAAATCATTTTACTTCGTGCAGGAATACTTAAAAAGTAATAAATCCGAGGCGGATTTATTGCAACTCTATTCAAGTATTCTGGATCAAATATACGGGCTTGTTTGCCCCATATAGGGTCGCTACATAATATTTTAAAGTGAGACTCTGGAACCGAGAGGCGGAGGGAATCTAGTTAGAAATTTGCAACACACGAGGAGTTGTAAATGCCGTTGTCGAAGGACTCATATCGTTTTTGACGGGAATACGATCGTACTTCGGGGCACGAGACTTGTTACATGTGAACGAAATGTCAATAACGTTTTGGATAGGATGGTCATCATTTAAACGAGCAATTAAATGTGATATTGTTTAATTTTTCGATTGATGTAGAAGAGTGGTTTGGCACGTAATGCGTTTCGTAATGAACTAAACGGATCTTACTCGAAACGGATAAAAAGGATAAAACTTGACATTTCCAGATGTCACAAACCGATCATTATTTTTGAGACACGTTTGGATGTTCTTATTTGATAACTCGTAGTTGACTACAGTTGCTGTATTTTCACGTATCTCTAGTAAAGTCCTTCCCTAACACTGTTATTCTGTTATTATATACTTCGTTGTTATGTAAGTAGCGATTTCTTTTAAAAAATCCATGAATATTGTCCGGGAAAAAGACATCGTATGGTAATCCCATGCCTATATAAGTGTGGCGAGCTCGTTCCAGGGATATTTTACCTGTAAACAACATTTCTGTCCAGGGACCTGGATAAAACTGGGCGTAAAATTTAAAATTAATTGCCCAGAGTGTGTCAACTTTGCGGCACGATACGGGGTTTCGATCGATCGGTATTGTACACGTAAAATGGAAAAATCTATGTTATCTAAAACATCGCTGATATTGCTAAAAATAAGCATAAAAGGTTTCAAATATTGAATCGTAACCTCTCTTTTTATGACAGAGATTAAATGAACGTGCTGATCGTTTTATGTGGAGACTGCCGACCATGACATCTGTATTAAAAAGGAACCCAAATAAAAATGAGTACCTACCTACTACTTCTAAACTAGACAAGAGCACTACCTACTAGAAGTATAGTGCGACTCCGTGACAATCCGCGGTCGGCAGGAGACTCTCAAGACCCTTTAATTACAATTAAATACGAGCATTTAATTACAGTTAAATATGACATACATATATGTGACAATCCGTCATGCCGTTTTGAGTGTAGCGCGTGTCAAAGTAATGGACATATAAACATATATACATACATACGCTCGAAAAAGATTCCGCTCTCTCTGACGCATTCGGGTGAAAACAAAATATCCGACTACTTAAGAATAATTAACTTTAAATGGAAAAATAAGTTTTTGTACGTGTAATAAGTACATAAGGGAACAAGCGTAATTTTTGTAACACACCTGATGTTACATTTGTAACATCAGGGTTGCGGAGTTGAAGGTCACATTTTTATTACATAATTTCATCCTAGATATTATATAATAAAAGTGATTAAATCTTCAATATTGTTAATTTCAAGTTCATGTGAATCGAGTCGGTAGAAGCTGAGTTATTCGTCCATTCGTCGTGCACATACTTAATACAAATTTAAGACTTAAGTATGTAGTGTTTATTATGTATCTATTTATTTTTACAGATAAACAAAACAACGTTCGCGCCCCTGGTGGTGTCGACATTGTTCATCCTCCTGACGTCATTGCTTGCTCACTGCGCGCGACGACTGGTCCAGAAGGTCATCAAGGAACCTTTCATAAGGCTTCTCTTTGAAGAGGCCATCGCCGCTGCTGAACTATGCGGCTGTTGTTTTGAACTTATTATTGGTAAGAACAATGTCCCGATTGATATGAATCTATGATTTAAATCATAAGTAGTCACTGCCACCCATGCACCAATTGTAACTAACTCAAACCAACCAACCATAGGACAGGATTTTTTTACCTGAAGCCTCTGGTATATGCATTGTCACTCTTTAGGTGTGGAATGAAATAAATGAAATAGATAAACATAAACATAAACGCTTTCTACACGCATAGCCCCACAGTAGAATTTTCTCCTGTGTCGTGGGTGCCATGGACACACAAAGACGAATACACAAACACCCAGACCC
>MOOZ01000004.1:212464-239552 GCA_002930495.1 Cecropterus lyciades | reverse complement strand
GAGAACTTTCATACGTCAGATTATTTTAGAAAGTACGTGAGATTCATCAACTCGTTCTTCAAAGAAACTTTGTAATTTTGCAAAGTTATTACATTGAGAATGCGATGGAAACACGAACTTTAGCCGTGAAAAGCTTTCAGTTTTAATTACTATTAAATAGATTAAAATTACCATATTATACGTTATGCCAGTGTTTATAATATCTTATAACTTGTTACTTGGGAAACCACACCTATCTTCTATCTACATATATAAAAGCGAAAGAATGCTGATTGGTTAATTAATTAATTGTTATAGACTATACACTACTGAAGCTAAAGACATGAAAAGACATGGCCAGTTTATGCCTAGTTTTCGATGGAAGTGTACAATAGTCTAATGATAATAATTAATCTAAAATATTTACGTCAATTATCGTTTATTTTACTGTATGCATAACTTCGTTCGTTCATTTCCTTGACATTGGATTTCTATATAAGCAATCGTGTAATAAAAAAGTTAATACATGTTTTTACAAACAATTATATTAAAATATAATGATTAATTAATTTAATTGGAATAGTATAGCACGTTAATAATTATCTGTTAGCAAAAAATTTACGTAACGATGTTGGAGATAGACTATAGGTAATTCTCAGACCTACAAAAACCTCAAGTTCCTGGACTTTATTCTTTTCTCATCTTCTAGTGCATCCGTAGCACCAATGTCGATAGTATAAAAACGTTTTAAAAATAGTTTTACTACGAAATTTGACGATTTCAAACTTATTAGTGATTGCTTTGATGTTACATTTTGGTAAATTTTTGAATACACTATATTTTTTCAATGGTTTGACGTGATACATTTGTGTGTGTTTTTATAAACCACTATAATTTTTTCAGGTACCAGCAATATATGGAGCGGTGGTAGAAGGCATTGCCACCTGCATGTGTCGTTTAGCCTCCAAATCTCTAGGGGATCTGAACCCACGATTCGCGACAGCCATCGACTCATTCATCGGAACGTCCCTCGTGGTAGCTGGTAAGTTTCAGTAAATATGAGTTCATACGCTTTTCTGACTTAACATTTTAACTTCACAGTTTAATATTGTAAAGCACACGGACCAAAGGGTGTATGACCTTAAGCTTTGATACGCTTTGTCGTTTCTGAACTTGACTAACTCGATAAAATAACAATATGTGCTAAACACACACGAGCATTATAACAATACACACACATACCTTGAAGAAACAAAATATTAAACATTTTTATAATTTTAAAGACTCCCATCGAAATCAAGTATTTTATTATTTTACATCTTAGATAAACATTAAAGAAAGAATCGTTAGAATGGTAAAAGAGGCGGAAATGTATTAGAAAAAATGTTTTTTTTATTGATATAGATAAATAAAATGGAAACCAAATACTAGTTAAACCCGTTAAAGACCAATTAAAATTCGACAACACTTGGAACTAATTCGCAACATACGCCCTACTCACTCGCAACTCATTCGCAATTCATTTGAAAATCACTCAAAAGTAACTGTATATTAACGCTAAACTCGGGTTAGTAGCCGGTACTCACTGGTAACACTTACAACTCACATACAACTCACTCGCAACTCACTTTTCTCACAGTTCTCACTGGTTCACTGTTGCAGGTGTCCTCGCTAGGCACACGGTATTCGTCTACCGCTATGAGGACAATAGTGCCAATGACCTAAGCGTGTCCATCTTTTGCAAAATCCATTTAGGAAAAGGTACAATGTGAACCAACTAAATGTCTACTAACGCTTCATCTCACTTCACTATCTTACTTCTCAACTTCATTGACGCATGATGTTGTAGTAGTAGTGTTTTACAAACTTTAGTCAGTAGATATTGGGATGCTCTATTTCATTTTGGCACAACCGGGGAATTACCATCGACATAGTCATTATCATAAAGCAGTTCTTGCGTTTTTAGTGTGGAGGCGACCATCCTCCGCCAAGCGGGTGGTCAAAAGGCAAGCTTTTGACGACCCGCGTGGCGGAGCGGTCACGAGCGGTTCGATCCCAGGCCAGACAGACATTCTGGGTCTGGGTGTTTGTGTGTTCGTCCTTGTGTATCCATGGTACTCACAATACAGGAGTAAATCCTCCTGTGGGGCTATGACTTTAGAAAGCATTTTAAAAGCGTTTCCTTTCTCCTTAGTGATGCCAATTGATCGCCTTTAAGTAGATTCCCTGTACTATATGGAGTTAGGTACAGTTGTCTATTGGTGATATTGTTCTCTTAAAATTAAGAACGATCAGACTAATAGGCATAACTTACTAGGTTCAAGGAACAAGTTTCGTTTATCACTTAAATGTTATATGAATTTACATACTTTTCGGATATATTTTTAAAATATAAAATATGATGCTGCTTACTATATACTCAGTTATTTAACACAATGTTAATATTCAAATGATATCATTTGAATATTAACATTGTGTTAAATAACTGATGGATGTTGTTGATTTAGTCGTTGTATACTTAAACTTATTATAAAATTCCTAAAGATGACCACCCGTTGGCTACTATATCCTGAATAACTGTGTTTAACGCGACTGCCAAAACTGCTGTCAAACTGTTCGACTTTTTAATAGCCGACTTGACTATTGACAGATTTTTCGAATAATATGAAATATGTACCGCTTGTTGTTTGAAAAAGCAGCTGCTTAAGCCTTCTTTTTAATTAATTACTAAAAAATATTAAAACAATACCAAACTGAATAGCACGGTGCAAGGGCGAGCGGAAATAAATAATAAAAGTAAAACACTATTTTCAATTAAAATTTTGCAGAAACATCATATCAGTTCGTACGGGAACATTAAAATTGGACTGGAAACAGAAATATTGATATTGCTATTAGTACGAACACCATAAATCATGCATAGGAACTCATATTGCACGCCCATTTTCATTTATATGTAAATCTTGTTGTAGTTAGTCGCTTTTATTATTAGCTTTGTTCATTTCACGCGTAATATGTATTGTTTGAAAATTGTGTTTCAAAAAAGTGTAGATATCACTACGTATTAGTATTTTATCACAGCCATGTTAAGCGCTACTCTCTTCTGGTTGGAAACGGTTGGAACAGGAGAGGTGATCCAACTTAGTCCTTTACCCATTAAGGCATCTCTGGATTACCTAAGCTAGAACTCCAATCCTATCTCTGGTTATTATAGAATTCATGTGCACCAGTGGTCACTTACCATCCTGTGGACTATGTGCTCGTTTCCTACTTCTATAACATATAAAATACATATTAGAGACATTTTAAAATGATGTAAAAAATAATCTGTAATAATGGTATAAATTTGTCGGTATTAGTATTAAATTGAAAACAATAAAAATAAAGACTGTTTTACTACTCAAAGAAAAATTCGTCAAGGAAAGAATTAATTCTTCAGTCAGCTCTGTTTACCGTTTTCATTTTGTACATTATTTATTCAATTTAAATGGAAAATAATAATAAAATATTGCAATCAAAAGTGACGGAGTAAATATTCATATTGAGCGCCCATTTACGTCACACAATTTGAATTAACTTGAATTGGGGCAAGTAATCAAATAACAAAATAAATAAAGTGTTGCATCTGCCAATTTTTAAATATGTAACAGTATGGACAGGTGAATACTATAAAATAAACGTTATTTGTTTAATTAAAAGATTAATATATATAAATATAAATATATATATATATTTACTATACTTATATACATACATACCAGATTTTTATATTATACTTAATTATACCTTATACACTAAGTGTTACAATATAATCTGAAAAATGTAAACTCGACCACGATGCATGCCGTGGTGGCCTGTAATTAAGACAGCATTTAATTTAAGCTTAACCTAGTTCTTAGTTGTAAGTGTAATGTATTGTCTTGTAGGCTATCCTTTTTAAATAAATAAATAAATAAAAAAATATACAGTGTGCAATACAATAAAGGTTTCGGCATAGGGTTGCCTTATAGTTGTGAATGAGCACAAAATCTATGAATATTTTTGGAGTAAAATCAATACTCTATACCAGTGTTTCCCAGCCTTTTTCAGTCCACTGACCTTTAGGAAATCAAGCACAGTTCTCACGGACCCCCTTAATAAAATAAACAGCAAAAAAACGGATTAGGTATTTATTTTAGTTATTATAGATACAAAAAAATACAAATACAGAAGGTAATTATAACTGTTTATTATGAAAAATATGAAAAAAAAAATAATGTGAAGGTTGGTGTTGCTTTTTTGCAACTAAATCAGGGATATACATCATTGGGTGCATCTTTTTTAATTTTTTAAACTATCGTGTGCTTAGATCACATTTTTCTAATTAAACTGGTTTGCTGATTTTTCGTTTTGCGCCCCTTTTGCATTTTATGAGTGATATATGTGTCCAGAGATGACACCGCGGACCCCCATTCTTATACTCGCGGACCCCCAGGGGTCCGCGGACCACAGGTTGGGAAACGCGGCTCTATACTATACTATAAAAAAAAAGATGGTGTGTGTCTGCGTGTTAAACAATCACGTAAGAACCACTGGTTCGGTTACATGAAATTTTGCATTGTTGTAGGGTATTTAACTGGTCAGTCTATAGGTCAGTCTATATATATTTTGATGGCGATGATTGCGATGGCGAAGATGGCGATGATTTTAGTGTCGTCACTACTCTGGTTTCAGGCTTTCATATTTCCATTTTAAATAAAAATGAAGGCATGAGTACTTCAACTAGTAGTTTATAAAATAGCATAAAGGTTTTAGGAGAGGAGTAATCTCGCTACAAATCAATTTGCAAAGTGGTAGAACGAGTATGGTGTGACCAGAGAATTACCACCCCCACACCTATTGCTATCATGAATTAGTTTTGGCGTTTCGGTGAAAGGGTGGTACGTAACTACAATGCGAATATTTGCGTACATAAGTATAACCAAAAAAGTAATTTAAAAGATAACTAGGCTTTTATATAAAAATATAAATATTTTACTACAACGAGATTATTTTAACTCTAACAATTTAAGAGCTACCGGCGTTGAAGAACATAAAACTTCTTTATGTTATTTTTATAAACAAAAATGTAATGCCCTTAGAAATTTCCACAATAAGCCAGGCTTCAATCTTTTAAAAGTGGGCTAAAAAGTTAAAAAAAGAGCCGGCGTTGTTTCATTATGACTCTCTATTTTAATTAAGCGTTTCACTTTTAACGAGGAAATACTAGTTTCGTGCGCACAAAACAAGGAAAATGGTTTTCCGCGCATATTGCGGAAAATTATTGCCTACCGTTTTATGGTGTCCTAGTTTTACCAGTTTAAAAAGTGGAAAACATTTCTGTACTCGTGTGTTTGTTACTGTAATTTATGTTTAAGGATTTAAGATATTCAAATTAATTTTTGACTAAAAAATAAAAATAAATTTTAAGTGCCAAATATATTTTTAACTTTGTAAAATTTATTTATTTTAACGTCTTAGGATAAATTGTCAAGCTTATGTGGCTACACGAGGTAGGCAATCTTCAACCGCCCCTATACTTTGTAGAACGTGGCAAAGATCATACTGTATATTATATATTTTAACTAAAAACATGTCAGTTGCCATGCAGACCCAGGAAATAAACAAGCTCGTATGTAATATAAACTTCCCTCTTTAAACAGTCATTGTATTCTCAGTTTTCATTTAAACAAAAAAATTAAAAACTAATCAATCGAAATTACGTTCATTTAAAGTCAATTTTGTAATTTTTGTAAGAATTTCAAATTAGAAATATAATAGTCACTGTACTCGAGTTTATATTCCAAATTCAGTGCATCTCAACTTCTTTCCCTTTCAGCCTTCGACTACTCAGGTGGTTACTTCAACCCGGTGCTAGCTACCTCCCTCAAAGCGGGCTGCGAGGGCCACACGATGATGGAACACGCCTTGGTCTACTGGATAGGCGCCACAGCCGGTTCCATCCTCTCCGTCTACCTGTACAAACTACCAGCAATCCAGAAGTTCGTCAGCACCACCACCGATGTCAATGGTGACAGCATTTGGGCTGGAAAAGAAGATTAATGTTCTCTATTGTACCTCATTGCCTTTAGTCTCAGAAATAAGTCCTATTTATTTACTTAAGGGAAGTTCCATGTTTAACAATGCTCAAATTACTGCAACGTATTTATAATAATCAAAATCAGTACTACTCGAATATTGACCATTACGGGGTCCTTGAAAAATGTTGTCAAGAGTCTTTGAAAGGAATAGTCTACTAATGATTTTATTATTGCAAAGAATACGAAATACTCACATAAAATGCTTAGATAAATATAATTTTATTGTAAATACTACCTATATATGTATGCAAGGCTTTACTCAAAGTTTGTCTGCAGGATGTCGAAAATACCTTATAGCGTGATTTAGAACACTAGTGGCGCCATCTTTTGACGAGTTCCAACAGAACTCTTTTGAATGTCAAGAATTTACCAAATGACATGGAACTACCCAAAAACTATCTCTATAAATCCACCTACTTATTTGAAATACGTAATATTCAAATTTGAATAGGATATTCATTTGTTGCCTTTATTTTCCGTGCGCTTTACATTTAATTTAACATATTACGATAATTATAATGATACCATATATTTTCTGTAAAATGCCAGAATGCTATTAAGCTCTGAGATGCTGTATTTTTTACAAATACCTTTCGCTTAACAGATAAAAAAGCAGATTTGAGACATTTATATTTGTTATAAATAATTAATACTCCAACGTAATACCCTTATTTTATTCTAGTCAAAACCACAGCTATTTATAAAGTATTATGTTATGTAATTTCTTTTTATATTTACCTATGTTATGTTAGTTTTAATGTTGGTTTTTAGTTCGACGGCGGTACAGCGACATCTATGTCTGCCTTGTGAAATCATTTTCGCTAGTCTTGTTCAAGGGTGTAATAGGCAGATTTACATGTGTATATGGAATGATTTATTCCCATTAATACTACCTAATAATAGATTTAGTAACGTAAAATTGAATTCTCATTTGTATCTTGCGGGCAGTGATACCCGAATGGTTAACTCGGCCTCTCAAACGAGGTTCGAATCCATGCATGGACCATTGTTTTTTTTTTAATTATGTGAATATTAGAAATTTTTATTAATGCTTTACGAAGGAAAACGTTGCGAAGAAACCTGCACACCTAAAAGTTCTTTAAAAGTTCTCAAAGGTGTGTGAAGTCTACCAATTCGCACTTGGCCAGCGCTTATACTATACCAGTCTACCTGTATAGTCTGAAACACTCTCAATTTGAGAGAAGACTGGTCTATGAGCATCATTGTTCCTCCAAACAGTAACGTATAAACAATTTGCAATTATTTAAACGTTACGATAGAATGAAGAATAGAATACATGAAAGAAGTATCAAAATTATGTTAAAGTACCAGCATAACAAATTTGTCAATCCACACGGTAGAATCTAACTACTAACCGATCTGACACTCGGGTGGTTCCAGGTTCGACTCCGGGCCAAGCAGATTTTATATCTGCTATACATGAATTTGGATTTCTGGGTTTTTCTGTGTGCTCTGGGTCTGAGTTTGTATATTCGTTTTGTGCGTCCATGCTACCTTCGATACAGAAAAAATCTAGTGTTAAAGCGGAAAAAAGGGTTATTATTAAAATGGGTACCAATCGGTGGTATTGGCGGGAACACATTAATGAGTCATTCGAACTTAGTCCTCGAAAAGTAAGAAGCAACTATCGACTTCAGAGATATCTCCTAATATAACCACACATTGGATGGATTGCTTACCCTTGCGACATGCAAACATACTTTTTATATCATATATACCTATTTGTTATTGGATTGTGGATGGAAGAATGTACTACAAACGTTAATAAGTAGCGAATATATTCCACACCTGTAAATGTTATATTAAATGTTTGTAAGAAAATAAGGTTTTTCCTTTTTCCCTATCTCATTTACTGTACCTTTCAACTTCTCCAGTGAATAGATAACATTTTGAAAGATTTAGAGGGGTTCTGATGTAGTCACGGTTGTTATCGGCGCAGTAGATGGCGCCAGAGGGTAAATAACTCAGGAAGGCGCCCATAACCATCTACAAGGCTAACACGAATTTGATTGTTTAAGTGTTAGGTATCTTTTTAAATAGAGAGCAAACGAGCTTGCTGTTGATCTAACGGTTACTGACTACTGTCATTGCCATAAGAACTTGCAACCCCAAATAACACTAGATTACCACAGATGCTGTTAGGTGGAACGCTACGGATAAGTATATCTCCTATCTTCAAATCGAAACAGGAGCGTTTAAAATTGCTGTTACTAAGCAATAATTGCTATGGCAGTGGTGTCTTCGGAGCCGAGTTTTCTGCCACCATTGGAATATTTGTTTCGTATTGTGGCGCCATCTAGTTCGACTTTTGTACTAATATTGATTGTTTAACTTTAACGAAAATAGATGTCGCTGTACCAAATCACTGTAAAATTCTGAATCACGCTGTTGAGACCTTTGAGCCGTAGCATAAAACCCGGGGTTTATTATCGTTTTGACGTAGTCAGTGTCTTTCTCGACTCCGAGAATATTACGTTGTTTCTGTGGTCCGCATCCCTTTCCTCTCGCAACCCACCCTCCACAAACTAGCGCTGGTGTAGTAATTATAGGTAATGTAGAGGAGAAGTGGTGGGGATTTAGTTTGTTTGGTAGACTTAGCATACTTTTATAGATATAATTGAAACCTAAAAACGTCATTTGTTTAATAAATCAAATCATAGCAATTTTGTTACATCAATGTCTAGAATATTTCATAATCCGTGTAGTGAAGGGTCCTTAAGACTTTTTCTAGTATTACTAGTGAGAGAAAAGTATTGCAACATAGGTACAATATATATCGTTACATGAACATCTTTTATGAGGTCTAAATTTATACCAATAAGTTGGCACCACAATAGATTCTACTACACAATAGTGACCCAAATCATCTATTTTAAGTTTCATAAAAGATTTTAACGCTGTGATATGTATCACGAAACAAGTGAAACACAAATTCAACTGTAATTTAACTTTATCGGAAAGCCTTAACTTGTTCGCGTAAAAGCCTTTAGCTGTTAACGTAAAATTCGAGAAAGATATTATTATTGTGATAGGTATGACTAAGCCAACCAAATTAATATTAACATAAGGCAAACGGTTTTGAGTTAAAGATCTATTAGAGGTTCCATTTTTTATCGTATTGTTAGGGCATGCTTAGCGGTGCGGACACCATGCTGGTCTGAAACGCAGCGGTTTGCGGGTTCGATCCCCGGTAAGACAGAAATCTAAATGATGAATTTAGATTTCTGGTTCTAGCTAATGTATATGCACCTACAATATAAGATATTTTTTTAGGTTGGAGCTACGAGTGTATCAAGTGTTCTGATTACATGTTTTTTATTATACTTATTTCAAACAATAATATAATACAATTAATTAAATGGTGACCTTTCCACCTAGGAAATCTATGAGGAAAAATATCGAATTTCCCCTTCTGCAGGTCGTAATAAAATTCACTTATACAAAAAAAAACAAAAAGGCACCTAAAGAAAATGATGATTTTGTATAAATTTGAGGACAATTTGATTGGGTGCTGTGAAGTAAAAAATATGTTACTTCTGGATTTACCGCCTGATTTAAAATTAGGTATTTCTATCACGTATATACACCATGGCCCAACGAAATATAAATCGAAATTTAAGTTAAACGCAGTCACTAGACTCTGGTCCACGTTAAGATGTTACAAATGAAATTTGTTATTATTTTACTATGCGTGTATTCTATAAGCGCTTCAAATATTACCTCAAATATTCTCAAGAACAATAATATTAATGAGTTATCTCAGTGCATAGTGAACCTTGTTGATTATAATAAGTTTTATAAACCTACATTTGCATTTCATGAAAGTAACATAGAAAACAAAGATTTATATGCCTCCATTATGGATGTTATTTTTCAAAATGTGATTCCAGTGGTAATAATGACCCATAATGATTATATCAATATAAATAATCGCAATAATGATCTAAATTTGATTATGATATTTTACATCGTAAATTGCGAATCGTTGAATGTGTCTGATGTGAAGTTAGACAAAAATATTAAATACATTGTAATACTTCCTGAAGATGGTATATTCAGTTGCAACGACAGCCTCCAAAAGATAGCAAGGAATATAATAACATACGATGTCACGTTTCTGTTTAAAGATAAAGAAGAAGACACTTACAAATTGGCTACATTTATGCCATTTATCGATTCAATAACCTGCAAAATGGATAATATAAAGTTTGTTCACCTAAGTAATTGCAGAAACGGTACCCCTGATAGGAGAAATGTTAATGTGTTTCCAAACAAAAAACCAAAAGACATGATGAAATGCCCAATAAACGTAGGCATAGGTTCGCTTTATCCCTATAGTGGTTTATCACATAACCGGACTTTGCCGAATCTTCATCCCATAGAAATTGGAGATGGTTCTGACATCCAAATTATGAAGGTAGTGGCCGATTACTTTAACGCATCAGTGAATTTCTATAATATTAAAACTGACTCAGAAAATTTATTATTAGAAATATCTTTTCTATCTTATCTCCTCAATGGAACGTTGGACGTGTGTGCTGGCGGACTTTACAGGATGTTTGGAAATTTAATATCATACTCAGGTATTTACTCACGACAAACAGTAATTTGGATATTTACTGTGGAAAGAGAGAACAGATCATGGCTGACGTTTATAAATAAAACTGACGGGCTTTACATGTTTTTTATATTTTACTTTCTTTATTCCGTAGTTTGGAGAATATTTTCTCATTACGATAAACAGGTAATAAAGTTTTCAAATACCCTTTTTTATAGCTGGGGAGCTCTTTTTGGCGCTGCATCTTTACAAGATGCACAAACCCTGAAGAAGAAAATTTTAAATTTATTTTATTTGTTATTGTGTCTGCATTTCACAGCTTACGTCAGCATACAGCTGTATTCTTTCTTGACTATCCAAGGGCCACCCTATGTGTACAAAGACACTGATGATATATCAAAAGCAGGAAAACCACTGTACATGAAAAATTCAGCAAAATACTTTGTTGAGGAAGAAAAGCACGTAAAATTTGTAAACACTTCCTATGACTGCAGCGATTTTAATGACTGTATTACGAAAACATTAAAAAATAAGGGAATTACAGCAATTTTAGATGGTTTTTATGCTCCTTTACAGAAAGAAACAGCAGAAAAATACGAAGCTAGAATATTAAAGGCTATAGAACCTATACTTGTCGTTTACCATGAAATGCTTATCGGAAAAGAAAGTTTGCTCGTGGGAAATTTTGATAAGATTATAGCAAGACTATTTGAAGCAGGAATTTGTCAAAAGTTATATGAAGATTCTATTGGAATATTAGTTATAGATAAAGCTCGACGAGTAAACCAAAATATTATGTCGAACAGCTACAGTTGCCAGGTTGGCTGCAAAATGTCATTGGCAGATTGCGCTGGAGCATTCTACGTCTGGATTCTGGGATGTATATTATCCTGTTCTATATTCTTTGTAGAAGTTCTGTACAGTAAAAGAGTTATGCGCATTTTAATGTAATGCAATTTTAAAATTAATTTCATATGTAACCTATTTTCGCAATCGTTGAAAGGAAAATTGTACAAAAGCTTAAATTCTTAACTTCATCTCCGTCTTAAGTCGTAAAGTTTTCAACAAAGCCAATCCGGAGTCTTATTTGTATTTTTATGTAACTTCTGTCAAGAAATAAACATATTTCAGTGTTACATTTTTATTACACCGTAAAGTTGGCAAGAATTTGTTTCCCCAGAATAAGTTTAATGAGGGATTCCACTTCATTTGTTGGCGGCCAAGTATTCGGTTAATTAAAAAGTTGCCAAGTTTTATGGCTCTACTTTTCGCGTATTTTTTCAAATTGTCAGAACTTCAACGTGTGGAGATTAAATTGTTGGAATATTTTTACCGAAATGCAAATGGAAGCACCGTCGTCTATGTAACTGGGTACCGTGTGTATGTATTGATGTTTGGGTTTTGTGTTGCTCCGGTTAATTTCTTTGGGTCAGACCGTTGTCTGTTTTATCGTATTCCACTTACTGTATTAACAATCTTCGGGTTTGTGTGCTATTATAAAATAAAATTAAATTGTAAATACATCTAGTTTAATTTCAAGTGACCGTTGCTTAAATTTTAATTAGTTCCTATTTAAGTATGGTTTTCATCTATATATCTCAAAGTATTGAAGGTGGTAGAACTCTTAATGATTCAACTGCGAAAGTACCACCGCCACACTTTTTCTGCCTTATAACAGCAGTGTTAAGCGCTGCTGTTTTTGGTCTGAAATGTATAGTATCGATTGGAGGTAAGGTATTGTAATATTCTTTATCCGAGACGTTCCAACTTACTCCTTAGGATTAGCATCACATCTATGACCAATCTCAGGCAAGACTTTGATCTTATCTGGGGTTGATTAGATACGTCCATGGGTGGCAGTGGCATCTTCTAGGTAGACTGCATGCTCGTTAGCTTCTTCAATATTCAATCTTGTTAGGTTCGATAGTTTATGACCCGTAGGTAGAATTGCTGATTATAGTTTTTGTGAAACGAATAATATCGAATGATATCATTGGCGATGTCCTACTTATCTACTGATAAATGTAGTTGAAGTATTAAGGAGTAAATTATTTTTAATTTGTAATGTTAAACCTAATTTAACTTTTTTTTTTATTTTCTTTAAATCTGGATTGTATTGGAAATGTAAATGATCGAAGTAATACACATATATGACTTTGAAGTATTATTATCGTGAAATTGATACATTTTAATATCTAACGGGAAGTACGCAGTACAGTATACGCAGTGTTAATTTCTTTATTGCCGTCCTAGTTGCGTGGATGGCAGTCTCGACAAAACTACGTTTGATATTCTTTTTTTTTCGTGATATGGAAAATAAAAATTGAAAAAGAACTAGACGTAAGGTACTTAGATTAATCTACCACTAGAGCTTGTCAGTGGTTTTTCACCGCTGTCGCAGTTTCGATGTGACCACGATCCATGCAATCGGGTCCAAATTTCGGCAGCCAAGATTGAAACCGCATTACCGTGAGTACCAGACAATATTAAAATATAAAAGTAAAACCATTGTTACCTATCATTTGCAATGTACTATGTATTGTATGTAAATCCAAATTTGCAGTATTTTCCATTGTTTAGTGGCTCTTGTGAGATGTGTGTGGCTAATCGCGTGTAGCTTGCACGTGTCATAAAACTGACAACAGCGGTCACGTAGAACATACACGTGTGCAATATTTCACAAATAGAATATCATAAGTTACATATTTTGCCACTTTAACCGATAAGTGTTGGGCGTGGGCGTAGGTAGTCGTAACTTCGTTAAGGGGCGCCAAGCTGTCGGTGAAGAAAGAAGGTAGGCTTGTCCCTGAAATTTTTTTGCACACTCTAGGCTGTGGGGGGAAGGTCCAGAATAAATAGACCCTGAAATACAAAGTACTCCCGTATGAAGATTTCTTTTTTGGCCTCCGTTAAGGAGGAAGTCCAGAGCGGACCCCTCAAACCCACCCTTATACACACTTATAGCGCAACTCTCTTCCTGTGGATGTGAAGGCAGTCATGAGACTAAATCTAGAAGATGCGAAACATGGTCTTCTAGCGAATTAATTCTATTGGAGCCACCAATACACACAGCCAAACGTGATAATTGATGATATTTTAAGGGGTCTCATGTCCAACAGTTAAGCCACAGGCATGTTACTGGGTAACTTCCAGGTTATTCTGTTTTTGCTTATCGAACAACGAAGTAGCGGATTCGATAGTACAGATTGATTAAATTGATATTGATAACTATCAGGTTACCGGTCATCAGGTTGTCAGGTTACAGGTCAACTATCTAATTCATTTGTTGTTCAGCGGGTGCTAGATCTTTTTTTGGCACCCTCCGTCTAACAAAACTGTAGCTATGATATATGCCCTTAGCATAACAAAATAATGATTGAAGATTGCTATGGTTTATTTAGTTAATTCGAAATTTTGGCCAAAAAATACTGATCGAGCAATCAGTATTTTTTGGCCAAAATTATACGGAGTAGACCTCTACGTTTTTTCTTTACATATTATTATGTGCGCACGGTTTATAAGGGGAAATATTCAATTATCCACTACTCTACTCTATTTGTATATAAATTATTAAGAAAGAATACCTACTTAATAAACAGAAATGGACATACACATGGTCACAGTTCCCAGGTGTTTATATCGGTCGATAACTTTCTTTATTTTAGTTGTCATCCTATGAAATGTAGTTTTATTTTTTCCTCTCAAATAATAAATACGGTCTCAATAATTTTTCTTACATTTCCCCCGAGAATTTTCCATAAATCACCGTCTATTCGTAGCAACTACAAGTGAAAACCATTATAAACCCTCCGATCGCTCGTTTCCGATAAATTGCGGAAACCGGTTCCTTTTTCGTGTTTTGATTTCACGGAAATATGGTTGACAAGATAGTAAATTATGGTTAAATGGACGAAGAAAAGCTCTAACTTACTGTTATTGTGCGATTATCGAGTATTTTGTTCATATTTAGGTTAACTGCAACCTTCTTTTAAAGCGGTGATACAGCTAATACGGTTTAACGAGGTGACTTTACACCTATTTTTAACGAGTAGTTCTTGCGTTTCGTTGGAAGGCTGTGGATGCCAACTAACTTTAATAAGAGATGACAGTCTTTGTCCTTCAAATGTGAAGTAGTTCTTGCTGATGCCTGATTACTTAAATACGGGGCGACCGTCTTAGTCCTCAGGAGTTGCCATTATGCACCTCAGATGGAACCTTTGTTCTATGTGTCTAGTTGCTAACAGATGGGTGGAAGTTTAAATACATATATTTTTTTGCTACATAATTTCCGACCACGCCAGACGCGGCTTAACTTTTTAGATATTTAATAAGCCGCTGTCTAATCATGCATCATGTTTATGACCAAAGTATTTTAATTATAATACTTGTTTTAGAGGAAGTGTCAATGAACGAACTATATTAAATCATTGTAAAGCAGAAATTCGATATAATTTAAAAATAGTACAATACAATTTCAATATAAAAGGGAAATGAAATTTCGCCGATAAGACTCCATTGATTTTAAACCCATTCGCATTTCAGTGGCTCGCTTTAAATGTCCAGTTTCAGAACAATGCGGAGGATATTTTTTATTTGTTTTGGCGTCGTGTGCCTGCTATTATGTAAGTAGGAATAATAAACTAGTTTCATTCGGACATGTATGTTTGTTTATTCTGTTTTCATTATTTCAATTTTTATAACAGATAAGACTAATAGTTGAAACTCGGCATCTCGAGTGTCCGAGATTCCAATCCTAGAAACGCGCCATTATTTCTTAAAATGATATTTGTATTAGAAATTCATTATCACTGGTTAAAAGAATGTGAATGCCGGTTAACATAAATAAATATATAATAAAAATAAAGACGACTATTTGGAAGCGATAAGTGGTAACGCATCTATAATTGACTCCAGCTATAACAAGGGAGTTGTTAACAGATGTTTATGCGGGTGATAGTAGTGGCGAATAACCTATTAAATAAAATAAAATAATACTCCTGATATTATTAAATGAAATAAAATAATCCTGATCCTCATACAAGTTAGATGTCTCATATAAGTGTCAATCATCACAACCTTTGACTCTGAACTTAATTTTCAGCAATTCAATCGAGATACGTAAAATGTGCTGTTCCTATAGACATAGAAATAATAAAGCCAGGAATGAAAGTTAAATATCAGCCTATACTTCAAGTGATTCCGGACAAGGCACCTATCATAACAAGAAGGATCACGAGCGAAAATACTTCATAAAACGGGATATTAATATTGGTTAAATAAATAGATACTTTAATTAAACGCTTTCTACACTCATATTAATTTTCTCAAGAGAAGAATTTTCACACTAAGATTTTCTCCTGTGTCGTTGGTGCCATAGACACACAAAGACGAATAAACACCTAGACCCAGAACAGATTTTTTTATAGTATGGAAGTAGCAAACGAGCATGCAGCCCACCTGATGGATATCTGTAATCAACCCTAGGTAAGAACAAAGTCTCACCTAGGGTTGGCCACAGATGCGTTGCTACTCCTGAGGACTCGGATAGAATGCCTCGGAAATCGAAAATCGAAATGTATGACTCCCTTACCACACCCTACAGACCAGAACACTACAACGCATAACACTGCTGTTATTAGACAGAAATTGGTGTGGTGAACCCGGGACTCACTGCGCTTCAGACCGGTATGGTGACCGCTCCATCACGTGGGTCGTCAAATGGTTACGTACTAATCTAAATGGTCAATTGGTCTTTACTGTGTCTTGGTCTTGCCATGTGGTATTGAATAGGACTACTTACCTTCTTACCGCGGATGTCGTTAGCGATTAAAGGGCAAATTCCAGGAGATGCGTAGCAACGTGGATTGATGACCGCAGTACATCCTGGTACATCTACCAACAGCACCAGCACCATATCTATTTCTGGCTAATAACAGCATTACTGTATTCTGGTCTGAAGGATGTGGAAAGGGAGACTCACTAGCAACATATCTGTGGATAACCTTAGGTAAGACTCTAATAAGAGTAAGACTAGGTAATGTTGATAGGCTGTGTCCACTTACCATTAGATGAAGTGCACGCTTGTTTACTACTTACTTTCATTCTTACATTCAAAAAGTCCGATCACTTATTATATCACTACTAGTACAAAAAAAAAAAATAAAAAAAGAATAGAAACCGACTTCTATAACACAAAAAAGCAAAAAATAAATTAAATATATGTTGGTTTCTTTCATACACAGTACATAGCACATAGTCCCGAAGTCGGTGCTCAACATATTGTGTCAGATTACGACGACGAATCTATGTCCTACAAGTATAATATGGTTTCTATTTTTTGTTAAAACTTATATTTGTATTCATATCATTTAATTTCACTAACTTTAATTCAAAAATATAAATTTACACGAAAGCATAAACATAAATACTTCAACTTCCAGCATAAATGTAAAATTAAGTCCTCAGCCATGACTAACAAAATTATTATAAATTATATAGAGGTAATTGAGGTTAGGTCTGTATTTATATGAACTGGACGCACCCGCTGGCTGGGCGCTACCGCGCCCTGCTCGCTTAGCGTTATGTTCCAACCTAACCTAACCCATCCAATATAAATCACTACAGGTCAACCTAATCCTAAACAATAAATTAGGCTTGCAGTACCCTGCATCATCAAGTTTGAGGAGTTGAAGGTCAAAATTTTCATCTTATATCTCTGCATAGTAATCTTACTGTATATACGTAAGCACCAAATGGGCAACTTCTATGATCCAGGTTCGAAGTACACCCGCATCATCAGAGTTGAGGAGTTGAAGGTCAAAAGTTTCATAGTATGTCTCTGCATAGTAATCTTATTATATATTTGTAAGCACCACATCTACATCATTAGGATCGAGGAGTAGGTCACATATTTCATAATATCATTCCATACTAGATACATAATCTTCATTTCAAGTTTCATGAGAATCAGATCAGTAGAAGCTGAGTTATTCGTCTATTTGTCGCGCACACTAAATGCAAATTTAAGACTTATGTGGTTTTCCCATGGATGCCTCTATCAGAATTGAACCAAATTAAAATGGGACCCCACGGGAAGCACTAGCTTTCAAATAAAAAAAATGTCAAAATGGTTCACCCAGTCGAAGGTTCAAACATAAAAAAATACAGTCAAATTGAGAACCTCCTCCTTTTCTGAAGTCGGTTTAAAACAGAAATAAATGTGGCGGTAGTTGCGCTGTTGAACCTCAATGAGTTGTTCCACTATAGGGGCTTTATTTTAATAGGCGATCTTACGATTCCGTATAAGTTTTCTTTCACAAAATATATACTTCGATAATAACATATGAATGTAGAAATAAAGCAGATGGATCATAGGCTTTGCAGCATTTCTCAAAGTTTATTTTCCACTCCACCAAACTCCACTCCATCAAAAATTTGGGAAGATTAAAAACAGAATTCAATTTCTACACAACGCAACTATCCACAAGACTGGCCAAGTGTGAATCGGGTTCGCAAACGAGGGATTATGGTTTTAAATAAAATAAATATAAAATTGACAGCTTCATATTTAATTCTCAAGACATGTGTTTGTGGTTAAACGAATACAAGTAAGCAATGATATGACCCGATACAATATTTTGGTAGCCCGGTACCGGGTGGTGATCTATCATTTCTGAAACGCTGGTCTATGCAATAATGAACGCGTTAAGTACGTAATTTATACTGAAAAGGACCCGTTTTTTAATTTGCACGACGTAATAAAATCTTTAAGTCCTTGAGCCAGGTTACATAGAACTGAATTTTGAGTCCAACCGTCGCCAAAAAGTTCAACGAATCTTAAACGAACATTGCTTTATACGAGTTTTTCAAAGCTATTCCAACTCCCATGGCAGTTCTTTTCATTTGAAAATAGTTTTAATCTAAAAGTCAACAGACGCCCTCTTAGATATATTTCACGATTACGTTTTAATCTAGATTTAATTTCAACTTAGTAATGGAAAAAGTGACGTGAAGTGAAATGGGATTACGGTTCTATTATGAAAATTTCTCGCGTTAGAACGAAATGAAATGTAAGTACCTAATATTTTTGATTTGGTATTACACTAACCAAAGTTACTAGCCGTAGAGTATCGGGTTTGAGTCAGGTTAAGTATATTTGACAGGTGTATGTGTTAATGTTTTATTGTGTACTTGTGATGACTTTGTAAGGTGGTAGAACTCTTTGTGGTACGACCCCGGAAGCACCACCGCCACACCAATTTCTTCTTCATAACAGCAGTGTTAAGCACTGCTTTGTCTGGTCTGAAGTAGTAAGGCAGACATACTTATCTGAGGCGTTCCAACTTATATCCATGGGTAGCAACGCATCTGTGGCTAACTTAAAAAAAATGATCTTATCTGGGATTGATTACAGATGTCCATGAGCGGCAAGAGCCACTTACCATCACGTGGACTGCACGCGCGTTTGCTTGCACTTGCACTTCAATATAAAAAAATGTAAAGTTGTAAACTTTACACGCTCAATAACAGTATTTGGTTTTTGCCAGACAGCTTTGTAATTCATTCAATGTGTAGTGTAGGATTTTTTTATTATCGTTATCGACTTTCTTGTTATCGAAATTTGACGAACGTGGAGGAATGTTCACAAAACTAAATGTTAGTTTCCAGTGGGTTCCGAGATCGATCACCGGCCAGACAAATAATGAGTTAAGATTTCTATTCTGGGTCTGGGTGTTTGTGTTTTGTATGTGTTCATGGCACCTGGAAAAACCCTAGTGTAGGACTTATAGAAAGTTATTATTACCCCAAATTATTTCACAAATCACAGAGCGCAAACATTTGTAAAGCATTACCGTGTCACCGTATTCATGATATTGAATCAGTATTATACGGATTACATAGCCGGCTAGGTTCGCAAATATTAATTAATTCGTCAGCTTCACTGGTCCGCGTGACCTATATTAATGTGCTAACCTATTATATCACATCACAGTTCTTGATAACGACTTCCGTCGTACTAAAATGCTATGTAATATTATTGTGTGAATAAAGTTATAGAAAAGGAAGAAAGACAAAGAAGAAATTTAATAAGTATGTGTATATCAGAGTGTGTATAACAAGCGAGATGCAAAAAATAATTTGATTTTTGATGTTCGTAGGACAGTCAGGTAGATATTATGATTTACCTACCTATCAGTACATATGCAAAATCTTCCTAATTTTATTCTGTTAATTTTTAAAAATCTATAGTATATAAATATAAAAATATTTAAAAAGTGTTGCTTTTTTGGCGTTATTAACCAATGATTTATTTTCAATTATATTTAAATAATGACGGCTCCGCCAAATGTCAATCATCGCACCTCTCCTCACCTCACCACCTTCCCCTCGCATCACCACACCACACCCCCTTGTCACCACGCCTCACATTAAAGCATCTCTCCACTGCTACGTTATAGATTATTAGGTGTTATCGTAACGTAACGTTCTGTAACCTTTTCGGTTACAAAATATGTTTCAACAATTACTTTTTGCGATTACGGCATGCCTAAATGAGTACTTCTATACATAAAAATACAAAGGCCAAAAAGGATATCATAAGACATGTACATATACGTACGTACATATACGTACATTAACATAGGTCTACTAATAGTCTACTTTAGTAGGTTATCAAAACAGTGTATCAAACAGATCGGAGGGCTACCACCGCCACAACTATGTCTAGCGAGTGACAGTTTTTGCGTTTCGTGAAATCACGAATGCCGAATCATTTTCATATGAGACGACGATCTTAGTCCAAGGGAGCAGCAACGCATCTGTGATTGACTTCAAATATAATCCCTATTCTATATGAAGTTGCTTGCAAACGTTCATGGGCGGCAGTAACCACTAACAATCAGATGCTTATTTGTTACTTCAATCTTATGAAAAAAAGTAATTGATAAATAAATCCGCGTTTGTTTCAATAGACCTTACAAATAAAACTAAACGAGTATGTTTTGTTTATGATTGGTGGCAGCTTGTCCGTTTAATTAAACTCATTGTTTACGCCACCCGTCGATAGAGGGTAAAACTCGTTTGAAATTGCACGAAGTTACACAAAAGTTTTAATACGCTGAAAATTAAATGTTATCTGAACATGGCCGATACGTTGAAAAATGGCGTATAAATGACTAAAAGAAGCGTTTATTTCAGTTGCCTTGCTAGTTCGTTTAAGTGGATCAGATCTTGCAACTGAATTTGAAACTGAAGTAACTGACCTTAGTGAACTGAAGCGACTGAGCTGAAATGTAATGTAAGCTGAGTGACGTTGTTTTAAATTCAATATGGCGTACGGCTCAAGATGTCGAACCAATTATATTTTATGCGCCCCCATGATATTGATAAAAAATAATGGGATGTTCTGAGAAGAATACGATAAAGTTGCTTTTTAAAACTTTTTTATATTAATTTATTTTATACTAGGTTATTCCTGTCTGCCACGATAATAAGTATCCTAGTGTAAATCCAGATGCCAAATTTCAGCGAAATTTGACCAGTAGTTTTGCCTGGAAGAGTAACAAACAAATACATCCTTACAAACTTCCGCCTTTATAATATTAGTAAAATATCTCAATGTGATACTTACTTAAGTTCGCAAATGCTTAAGTACGCTATTAAATACAATGGCCGAGTGAGTACTTACTCACTCGGCCATTGTTTACACGTACATACGTGCATAGGCGGAGTTTTTAAACATAATTTGGAGCTAAATATTAAAGACTTGTTCATTATGTTATTGATGGAGGTGTAATAGACCTAATTTGTTAATGATCATAATATACCAGTATAATACTAGGTAGAAACTGGCAGTACGTTTTCCTAACTTTTATTAGTGATTCACGTGCTATTCTGGTGCCATGTTACTTCTCCCGCCATTATACTCTATTCATTTATATATTTACCAAGTTCAACCTATACCTGTCCCATTATTTACGTGTCTCTTTTAAAATATTGAAGCAGCAAACGCGCACGCAGGCCATCTTTTTTATAGTATGGAAATAGGAAACGAGCATGCAGCCCATCTGGTGGTAAGTGGCTATTGCCGCCCATGGTCAACTGTAATCAACCCTAGGTAAGATCAAAGTCTCACCTAAGGTTACCCACAGATGCGTTGCTACCCCTGAGGACTAAGATGGAATGCTTCGAAAAAGTATGTCTCCCCTACCGCACCCTTTAGACCAAACCACAGCAGTGCATAACACTGCTGTTATTAGGCAGAAATAGGTGTGGTGTGGTATTTCAGGACTCGAACCAAAGAGGGGTCTACTCCTTCGAATGCCTCTACTCAGAGTGCAAAGAGTTCAGTCCACCTCGCTGGCTATGGAAATTGATAGACTTCACACTTCTTTGAGTTGTTTTAGTGAATTCTTAGGAATGCAGGTTTCCTTCAATATTCAGGACTTTATAGTCCCAGTCTTTTTGTGTGGAGAAATTTTACAGCTAAACCTTTAGAAATGTAAAAATTACAACATCCTATTAAATACTTCTCGAAAGATTAAACTATTGAAAAGCGCAAGTACTTAGTCTTAAGATACTTTCAGCATAAAATGGATTCAATAGTTTCCTGAAATCCGCTCAAGTCTTCAATCGAGTTGGGACTTTCAGTTCAACTGAACTTTGGTTCCACATTTAATGACTTGTCTACTAATAAGCGATAAACGATTAATTACTTAAGGGCGGAACACTAATCACATCGAAAATTTTCAAGGATTCAAAACAACACTTTTTTAATAAAATTGTGTTGAAAAAATGTTTGAAATTTATATATTTTGTATCAAAATTAAAGTAAGAATAGAATTAATATTACAATATATATAAAAAACTGTATTAAATAACAATACTTCAAATTGAATTTTAAGATTAATGATAAAAATAGAAAAAAATAACAGGTTGTTTTGAATATTATTTTACTTATTCATTTCAAAGTCAGGTTGAGTTCGAAAAAAATACATATTACTGTTAAAAATTCCGATTTAAAAATTACATTAAATTGTGGTACAAAATTAGATACATTTAGATACAAAATATCTACTTATTAGTTATATCAGTGTATCAACGGAAAATATAGTGTATTTTTCATTCGCCTTGGTATTCTTCGGTGGTGCGACTGATCTTTCGGAGCTTAACGCAAACTTTGGCCGTACAATAAAAAGCCATTATTATGCATCACACCCCAGTTAACTCCTTTAACAAGAAACTTTAACGAAAATGTTGCTATTTTCATTCCCTTTCCATAGCTTCAATGAAAGTGCTTTCTGAAAGCTTAAAGTTCTAGAATATTTAAAGTGTCTTTTGGTTGTTATACTCGTATTTGAATTTGGTTTTCAGATTTTGTACTATGTTTTTTTTTGGTTCTATTAGAGGCTTTTATTATTAAAATATTCGTCGATTTCTGAACTAGGTCAAGGGTCTATTCCTAACTGAAGTTGTAAAAAGCTAAGGTAATTGAAAATATTTAAGGCGACTGTAATATTTTCAATAAATGTTACAAGTTAAAAATTTAAAAATAATCTTAGTGTGTATTTATTTTTCTCATCACAATTATATTGTTAAGGTAATTGTTAATATCTTTGCATGATATTGGAAATATACTATACATAATATAAACGTGTTTAAAATATACAAATTAAATACCTGGATTAAAAGTTAGACAATTGAAATAAATACATTCAAACGGAGTAAATAAATAGGAATAACGTGTCGGTAACAAAAGCATAAGCCAACAAACAATACTGACAAAATTAAACACTATATAAACGGTATGTACCTATTTACTATCAAACGTATTTACTGTTTTCGGTAATAAAACTTTAAACCAATTCGGAAACTCTGCAAATAATTTATTTTATTGGACTAGTTTACTTATTATGTAATGTAACTTACTGTACTAGTTTACTTATTGTGTAATGTAATGTTATATAAATAAATATAAGTATAAATATAGATATAGATATAGACATAGATACAGACACAGACACAGACACAGACACAGAGACAGAGACAGACACAGACACAGACACAGACACAGACACAGACACAGACACAGACACAGACACAGACACAGACACAGACACAGACACAGACACAGACACAGACACAGACATAGACATAGACATAGATAGATATAAATATAAATCATATTGATTGTTTAATACTGTCTGCTGTTGGTAATAGTGTTTAGTGTTCAAATCCGAACCTGAATACGTAGCATAAGAACCTTGCGTAGGTTATAATTGATATCACCACTTTGCATAAACAATTACACAAAAATATTAACGCCAACATTAAAGGAGAACGAGGTAAAAATTAAATCATGCTTTTGTTTTTTATCTTGTTTAAGGGCCATTAATTTATAAGGCAAGGCAAACATTTAAGAGGCAGGAAGCAGAACTAGATGTGGTGATGGTAATGACGCAGAGTTTTTCCACCGTTAACCATATTGGTGTGATAGAGAGATACGTTCGATCGCCGGCCAGTCTGATATCTAAATAATGAATTTAGATTTATGTTCTGGGTCTGAGTGTTAGTGTATTTTTGTATGTTCATGGCACTCACGTTTCAAAAAAATAGTCCAAGTGTGGGGCTACAAGTGTAAAAAGTTTTTTTTTTTTTTTGGTAAATTGTTGGTAGTCTGAAGTTATTCAACATGAAACAGTTCACATCAGTACGCAATAGAATTTAACATTACCTACTTTTCTACGATAGATACAGGTCTGTATTAGGGGTGTGCGAATATTGTTAGAATCGAATCGAATATTAATATACGATTCGAAATTCGAATCGAATTCGAATTTTCGAGTTATTCGAAATCCGACGAGTAATTCGAAAAAAAATCGAATAATTCGAATCATTTTGAATAATTCGAACAATTCACGAATTCAATAATTACTAAATATTACTGGATTATCTATTGTTTCCAAATTATTTTCACTGGTCAACCAATGAAATTCCAGTAATTCATTTTAAGAGAAAAAAAAACAATTCCATTTGGAACAAATAATTAGTAAATTCGAATTCTTCGAATCAATTTCCAATTCGAATATTAATATTCGATCTGGAACGAATAATTAGTAAGTTCGAATTATTTGAATCAATTTCCGATTCGAGTATTAATATTCGATTTGAAACGAATAATTAGTAAATTCGAATTATTTGAATCAATATCCGATTCGAATATGAATATTCGATTTGGAACGGATAATTAGTAAATTCGAATTATTCGAATCAATTTCCGATTCGAGTATTAATATTCGATTTGGAACGAATAATTAGTAGGTTCGAATTATTCGCACACCTCTAGTCTGTATATATTGGTTTGAAGCTACAAGCCACCAAGGGATACACTTAAAATAAGTAATGGTCACAAATTGTTAACAAAGATGCCGAGACATCAAATGAGTCCCATGCCGCTAATCCGTGGAACGTATTTGTGGGGCTATTACACACTTGTCACAATTAACCCTCGTTGTATCGAATGATGTCATTACACAGTTCTATTTCAACTTTACAGATAAATAAGATGCTTTATACTTAACCGTTTTCACTGATACCATATGGAAGTACCAAATGAGCATCATGCCATCTCATAGTAAGACTATTGTCGTTTATTTTTATCTGTAACTAGCTGAGCCCGCGGTTTCACCCGCGTTTAAAAGTCATGTAACATGACATACATTAACCGAAATTTTATACCTTTAATAATCTCTATTTTATTCTTTTACCGGTACCGCCGCCGTACCTTATGCCGGTACCGCCGCAAATGCTACGTATTGCAATTTTTAAATCTGTAATATCTTCGAAAATACTTATTTAAATCATATAATGTACAGGGCCATATAGATCTATATTAAATAAACAATGTATTTAAGGTATTTAATTGGATAAGGATTAATGCTGTATTGGTTAAAATCGCTTCGAATATTAGCCATTATTTGTCGTAAAAAGTAAATGACAAAAAATGTTATTGTGGGATATCCATAAGAGATAGACATATACCATCGCGGAGTTATCTGTAGACAACGTATACAATACTTAGTACATTATTTTGATAAATCTCGTAGGGTTCAGCCTGCGTTTGCAATGTAAGCGAAAAAAATGTGATTATTTACGACATCACATTAAAAACCTTAAAAATAACAGTATTTATCCACTATTTAATGGATGTTATTATACATATAAACCTTCCTCTTCAATCAGTCTATCTATTTAAAAAAAACGCATCATAATTATTTGCGTAGTCAGATGTTTTATTCAAATATAAATATATTTATGTTTTCATACAAATGTATGAAAACGAAATTAAATAACGAAGCCAGAAGCCAGGTACCTATTAGAAAGGATATTCTTAACTTACATGCCAAGTGGATTAAATAAGGCATAACGTCCGTATATTTAGGACTACGCGCGTACTAAGCCGCGTGCAATAGCTAGTAGTGCTATTATATTCATGTCACTCTCACAATTAAAACAATTGTAACGTCTTCACATTAGGTATGTGTTTCGCATACAGTCGAAAAACATTACAGTTTATCTGGGGCGGGTCGTTTATTTTATTATATCAATTAAATAATTTTGAAGGTGGTAGAACTCTTTGTGATTCGACTACGGAAGCACCACCGCCACACCTATTTCTACCTAATAACAGCAGTGTTATGCGTTGTTGTGTTCTGTTCTGAAGGGTGTGGTAAGGGAGACATACTTTTCCGAGGCATTCCATCTCAGTCCTCAGGGTTAGCAACTGTGGCTAACATTAGGTGAGACTTTGATCTTACCTAGGGTTGATTTCGGGTGTCCATGGGCGTCAGTGGCCACTTACCATCAGATGGGCTGCATGCTCGTTTGTTACTTCCATAACTATAAAAAAAACCAAGAAGTACGTACAAAAAATATTTTTATACCATTTGACATAATCGCACAGCGAGATATTTAGAAATCGTACAGAGAGTGGGAAATTAACTAAACTCAAAATTTCGGCAAATTGAGTTACATACTTGTAACTACTCCTAATAACTACTTACATTGTTAAAAATATTAAAGCAAAAACCCGACTGCTTAAAACGATTATTTTGTTCACGATTTGTCGACTCACATGGTGGAGCGGTCGCCATACCGACCTTACACGCAGTGGGTCCCGGGTTCGATCCCCGGCCATACAGACATCTGAATTGGGTCTGGGTGTTTGTGAATTCGTCTTTGTGTGTCAATGGCACCCACGACACAGGAAAAAAATCTACTGTGGGGCTATGAGTGTAGAAAGCGTAGGTAAGCGTAAGCGTATGATAATATATTTAATTTATCGCTTTCTATGAGTTTTTGTCAAAATATTCAAGTAAAAGTATTATAATATATATGTATTATGTAATAAGCT
>MOOZ01000004.1:92126-102234 GCA_002930495.1 Cecropterus lyciades | reverse complement strand
GATCTGGATTAACTAGTACAAAATTTCATCCGAATCCAATCAGTAGTGCACGAAAGAGTAACAAAGACACATACATCCTCACATACTGTCGCATTTATATTATAAGTGTATATTACGACCCGAGTGGCGGAGCGGTCACCATGCCGGTCTGACACGCAGCGGGTCCCCGGTTCGATTCCCGGCCAGACAGAAATCTGAATGATGAGTTTAGGTTTCTGTTCTGGGTCTGGGTGTTTGTGTATTCATCTTTGTGTGTCCATGGCACCCACGACACAGGAGAAAATCCTAGTGTGGGGATGTATCTATGAGTGTAGAAAGCGTGTTTTTTTTTATAAGTAAGATTAATGTAAAGTAACGCTCCAGCGTAACGGTTTGCATTACAACAATCGTAACATCAATACTTTATCTACGGAACGTGTAAAGAAGTTATACTACGAAAACTGTGTTATATTATCATATTATCGTATGACAACTTCTAACTACTCGAGGCCATTCAGTTAGTTGTCTCAACTGTGCGTTCCCTACGCGACCCTGGATAACATCGTAAAATATCCAAGCCACAATATCTTATGTAATGAAATTCCCAAGTTGAAGAAAGGTCGAATAGTCGAAAAGGACAGCTGTTCATAAAGTTAACTAATGTTTTAATAGCTTTGTTCTATTCTATGTAGCGAATTTGTAATGGAATTTTTCGTGAATGTTTTGGTTTTTCTGTCTATATCCACTGAATTGTTCTCTGATTGATTTTCATAATATTAATTAAAGATTAGTAGAAAGGTTAATAAAGATTATTTCCATTGGAGTAAAATGGTTGAGACCCCAACCTGGTAGTGCGACACACTTCATCTCCTTTAAAATATGTACGTATGTCATTGGCGTACAGATTACAGATCCAAGAGCTTGTCTCCAAGGCAAGCAAGATTTCCCAAAGTTTTTTTTTATATATAGTATGGAAGTAGCAAACGAGCATGCCTGATGGTAAGTGGCCACTGCCGCCCATGGACATCTGTAATCAACCCTAGGTAAGATCAAAGTCTCATCTAAGGTTCACCACAGATGCGTTGCTACCCCTGAGGAATAAGGTGGAATGCCTCGAAAAAGTATCTCTCCCTTACCACACCCTTCAAACCAGAACACAACAGCGCATAACACTGCTGTTATTAGGCAGAAATAGGTGTGACGGTGGTGCCTCCGGAGTCGAACCACAAAGAATTCTTCAAAGAAACCTGAGTGAATTAAAAATTAATTATCATTAGGGAAACAAAAGCCTACATGCCTGATAGTATAAAGAAGTTGTCAAAGATGAAACAAAGATTTTTCTCACTTTAAAAGAAGACTCGTGCCTAGCAGTGGTTATGTAAGTTAAAATATTGTAACTGAAAATTCGTAAGTGCCCACTTAGGCATAATAAAGACGTATTTCATTTCAGTGGAACTGTAGATATTGGGTTGACATTAACTTCATATAATATTACATTATACATATTAATATTACGATAACTGTTACGATTAATGCTGTCTAATTTGATTTAAATTGGGGCAGAAGCTAAAACAAACCGAGATTGCATCGAGAGATAGTAAATCTGAATAGAGTCCTACATAATAATAGTCAGATGTACTGGGCAAATAGAAATAAGGAAATATTACATTGAAATCGTAATTATTTTTGACGAGGAACATAACTAATTATTTTTTTACTAAGAATATATGATTTTATTGACTTATTGGGACATTTAGTGTCCTCATCAGGTATTAATCGGGACGTGTCCCAGTCCTCTGAAAATCGGGACGTTCCGCGCATATCAGAATACCTGGTAACACTACGATCTCGTCAATGCGTCGTATGACAGATGATTCGAATGGAATGAGCAACAGAATGAATGATTGCGATCCCCAACCCAATGGCATATGTGATTTCATTAGCGGTTCATATCGATTTAGAATCGAATGTGCGTGTTTACTAATGAATACAGGAAAGTAATTAGGAAAATTAATGTATACAAATAAATAAACTAAAATGCTGAACAAGTTAGTAAACGTTCTAAGATCACTCAGGCTTACTTAAATATGTGCCTATGAGGTGACCATCTTAGGCTCGAGAGTAGCAACGCATCTGAGATCGACTTCAGGTAGAACGCCTGTCTACATGAAGTAGCTAATAAAACGCATAAACGCTTTCTACACTCATCGCCTCACATTAGAATTTTCTCCTATGTATGTCGTGGGTGCCATGGATACACAACGACGAATACACAAACACCCAAACCCAGAACAGAAATCTAAACTCATCTTTCAGATCTGTCTGGCCGGGGATCGAACCCGAGACCCACATATCAAACTGGTATGGTGACCGCTTCACCACGCGGGTCGTCAAGTTATAGATGTCCATGGGCGCTGCTACTTCAATGTGATAAAAAAAGGATACATAATTTCAACATTGGTTAGGGTGAACTAATTTAAAATTCAGTTTGACGACCCGCGTGGCGGAGCGGTCACAATACTGGTCTGACACGCAGTGGGTCCCGGGTTCGATCCCCGGCAAGACAGACATCTGAATGATGAGTTTAGATTTCTGTTCCGGGTCTGGGTGTTTGTGTATTCGTCTTTGTGTGTCCATGGCACCCACGACACAGGAGAAAATCCTACTGTGGGGCTATGAGTGTAGAAAGCGTTTTTTAGGTTGCAAGTTTTGACTTTGTCTAATGAACTAATAAGGCAAGTTATATGAAAGCCTTAAATAAAGAACCACTTGGTAACACGTATGACGGTATATAAAATCGTGCTTTACGCACCACCTTCTGCCCAAATAGACATTTCATACATATGTGGGCGTTAATGAGTACATAAGTTGTTAAGGACCCCGGACCACAATAACGAGAAAAGAGAATATCGTCAAACGGAAAAACAAACATTTTTTTTAAGTAGTTGTGAGTCTATTTATTCCGGACAGTCAATCTCCTCCCCTTTTTCCAAAGCATGCAATCATAGAGTAACATTTTTTTTTTTATGAAATGAAATGAATTTAATTTATTGCAAGAAGTATACAAAGATGGTAACAGTAAGAAAGATCGTACATTCAACCATGAAAATGGTTGCAATCATGTCAATTGTAAGATTAGAGTAATTAAATAAATTGTAGTTAATTAACATAAAATATATATAAATTACATATTAATTAGTTATTACATGCGTGTCATTATTATTCTATATATCAAAAATATTTATTAGTGTCATAGAAGCAGTGTTGCATAAGCCATTTCGTAATTTTACATTTGAAAATATTTATTGTCGGATTTTTGTACGCGTCTGGTAACTTATTATAATCTTTATAGCCATAGGATAAGCATTTCTTCCAAATAATTCTAGCCGAGATTATGGCAAGGACAGTTTAAATTTCTTTTTCCAGCAATCCTGCTTCCATATTGGGACTGGATGGAGTTGGGTGGATGATTAATGGGTGTAGCCTGACAAACATACATACCTCCCTAATATATATACAGGTCAGTGGCAGGATTCTACACTTTTTAAAGGTTTACAACAGTCGATATGCCATGCACCACAGATGGCTCTTACACATTTTTTTTAATGCAAAAGGCTTCAATTATCTCTACCGAGTTTCTCCACAATTTTTCCACCAACCACCGTTTTTAGACTTTTAACATAGCTACGCCTGTACATACATACACTCGATAAACTTAACCCATCTATCGAAATCGGGTAAAAGTATTACTCTAAGAAACACGAACCCCGTTTAATGATCCAAGTACAATGACCACTGACCACAAGCTCGCTGGAGCGCTAACGTTTATCTTGGGAACGACCACTAAGTTTGGATTGTCTGAGAACACTTCACGCGACCTCTGAACCTCGTTAATTTTAACCTATTTCGACGAGCATTTTGGTATCTTGACAATGGAATATAATAAGTTAAGTCTATATATAAATATTTTTTTCCGTCAGTAAGTCTGTGAATTTAAATTAATTGAGAGTGAGCTTCATATGCGGAATATTTGTGTAATAAATTTTTTAAAACAATAGTTTCTACCCGACTGGGTCCGAAGGAAGGTAATATTTTTCGAGTTTATGTGATTGTCTGACAGCTTGACGAATTTTGACACATAACATATCATTAAAGTCGTTTCAGTTTGCGGAATGGCATAGGCTATATAATATAAAAATGGCATTTCAATATTATGGGCATCAAAATATAGGTAGTAAATGGACAATTACAAAAATATATAGAACGTGTAATTATTATGTTACTATTTTGAATGACATTCCTATAATATTTTTTACTAAAGTCGGGCATTTCTTTTCCATAATAATTTCTTGTTACTTTCGTACGTTTCAGTTTTTCATAATCCTCCTTATTGTTTCGCCGTAGTCTGATAAATAAAGTATTATTTAGAAGTGGTTATTACTTCATTGAGTACTTCTGGGAAATATAATTATACACTATTTTGTTAAGTTTAATTAAATCATGTTTAATTTTAAATGTTATTTATATCTCTTAAAATTCTGTCAAATGGGAGCAGATTAATCTTTTATGATGTATTTAGAGCTGGTTAGTATTACTAACTTCACGCTGTTTTGTATTATAACGTAATTTTATGTTCTTAATTAAATTAAATATTTTATTATTTCAAATGATAATGAAAAACAGAACAGAAATATGGTGAACAATAATTCATAAAATGAGGAAGAAAGAAAATACAGAAGAATGATGACTTCCACATAATTTTTAGGGAGCTAAAACACTAGCAACGGCTAGTTACGACATCTGCGACCGACGCCGAGTCGCTCACGACAATCGGGGATGTCGACATGAACTGTCGCTCTTGCGTTATTTCAAAACTTCATTATTAAATTAGGTTTTTACCTGACTGCGCCAGATGGAGGGTAATGTTTTTCGAGCGTATGTATGTATATATGTATGCATGTATATTTATTTGTCTGTATGTCCATATCTTTGTCACGTGCTACAGTCCAAACGGATCGTGACGTATGACATATCATTCTAATCGTATCAGTTTGGAAAGTGATATAGGCCATATGATTATTCAAAATGGTACCGATAAGCGGTGGGGAGGGTTATTTTTTATTATGGGTATCAAATGAAAGGTAGTAAATAGACCATCCTAAAAAAATATATATTATAATACTTTTACTTGACTATTTTGACAAAAACGCATATAAAGCGTTAAATTAAATATATCATTAAGAACAAAAAAATATTTTTATGCAGACGGTTTTTGGTTTTTAATATTTTTAACAATGTTACTAGTTTCAAAAATTCATTAGTAAACTATATTTTTGTATTTTTTTAAATTTACATTTATAATAATTATTATCGTAGCTATAAAAGTAGCGTGATGGGTCCTAAAAAGATGAGTGGGTCCACGGGTTGGTTAATTAACCGGAATTGAATCCGGAAGACAACTGCGACCAACGATTAATAGTAGCCGAGACAAAGTGGATCAATTAGACCGTGATTAGTAATGGGAAAACTGTTTTCGTCCACATTCTGGATCGTATCTGCCAATTTGGTTCAAATATATTGTTTGTACATTTATCAAGAAGTTAGTCTTATAATTAATAGGAATAAGGTTAGATAGTATTGTAAAAAAATGAAAATAAAAAAAGTTTAAGCATCACAAGTAGAATGTGGATTCCTCGAATCATTGCGTTTTCCCTATATTGCACTATATAAGTGTAATATAGGAAAAATGCTGCTATTTGCAAATATTTATATATAAATCTAAATTAATATTAAAATCCCTGATTTTTTTTATCAGACTGAAAAAGCAAACGAGCATTCAGTCCGCCTGATGGTACCTAAGCGGTTACTACCGCCCATAGATATCTGTAAGCAACTTTGTTGGTTTATTTCAATTTGGATTGCAAAAATTAATTTAACATAGTTACCAAAATAAGTAACTCAGTTGACTGAATCAATATTAAACATAAGCGCCGCCTATGTGTTTTAAACTTTTACACCCCACCTGCAAATGGAGTTTATAAAACCTCTCGTCTCATTTTTATTCCTTCTTCTTCGCTAATCGATCTGATAGGAAACGGACGTATCCCTTCAAAGTTATAGTACGAATATAATTTAACTGTGGTTATTTAAACTATAAAGAGACGTTTTATTTACGCCCTTAATTAAATTTCCTATAAACTTCATAAATAACAAGGATTATATCTGAAGTTGATCAAACATGCGTTGGTACTTCCGAGGACTAAAATGGTCGCCTCATATATAAGTGAGCAGGCAATCACACCCTTCTACCGAAACGCAAGAAATGCTTTACATATTATTAGTACATGTATTTCCCCGGTCAAGCTACACTGGTTCTGCCACCTGTTAAAGATTTTTTTTATAGTATGGAAATAGCAAACGAGCATGCTGCCCGCCTGATGGCAAGTGGCTACTACCGCCCATGGACGTCTGTAATTAACCCTAGGTAAGATCATAGTCTTACCTAAGGTTAGCCACAGATGCGTTGCTACCCTTGAGGACTAAGACGAAATGACTTGGAAAAGTATGTCTCCCATAAGACACCCTTCGGACCAGAGCACAGCAGCGCATAGCACTGCTGTTATTAGGCAGAAATAGGTGTGACGGTGGTGCTTCCGGAGTCGAACCACAAACAGTTCTACCTTCAAATTATATATATACAAATATACATATACTAAATATCTTTCCATGCGATGTTATAGTACCTTTCCCCCTTTCCGTGGATTTCTTGGGTTCAAATATTCTGCGCACAGTAATATTATATTGCGCATATAATATTACTCTAAATAATTTCAATTCTACACTTATTGTTGTGATCCATATTTTTGTAATAATTCGCAACTTTCAGACTTCTGTTGGATTAAAATGATATATAGCAAATGACTACAACAACCACACTAACTTTAGTCACTTAATTTGAAATAAATAATAATTCGGAAACTTGATAAATGCGTTCATTAAGCGCTTGAGTAATGTTCTACGTAAGACTTAAGTTAGGTCAGACATGACAGCTCTCCGAGGGTCTTCAGATATCCCAATTTGTATAAGACCGGGTTACTAATAGTCTGCTTGTCATAATAAATAAATAATTATTCATGTGAAAGATATCCTTCATTCTCATCCTTACTTACGTCTATCATTGTTTTTGTATATTCAAGAATAATCAACTGAAATGAGACTAAAATTAAATAAAAAAGAAATCTTTTTCCTTGTGTTCTTTTTACTTCCACACAGACATATACACCTGGAGTGTCACATACACTCCAGTGCGCGCATGTCTGTGTGTGTCTGCATGTGCGCGTATCTCTGTATATATTTTTCAACTCACTCCTTAACCTGATCTAGCTAGATAAATTTTACCAGAACTAATGTCGTTAGATTTTTTTTTAATTTTATTACACAATATATTTAATTACCTAGAAATCTTCTAGAATTTAATTTTATATTGTGCGGTTACATTTATCTTTATCTCAGGAGTATCATAGTTTATTTTACTACACAGGAACTGCTATAAGTTTAACTTCATATGATGTCGTTGGATTTTTCTTCATCTCTGGAGGCTATATTTCATAGATCATAAGCCGGCAAGAAATTTAAGCCTTCTTTAATCTAACTTATAGAACAAAGTGAGTGACCGCTGTAGATTCTTTTAAATTGTGCGTCTTACTTGTCCCAGTATACCTGTGTACAATTAAAAGTTATGTGAAGACCTCGTATTATACAGACTATTTTAGCATTTAATTTAATTGATAACTTATTTATTTATTTATTCACACACAGAAAAATATAATAAAAACATAGCTTAAATTTAACAATAAGTGCAAAGGTACTGTTATAAATTTAGAAAATAAATTTGACTAAAACAGTACGCCACGGTCGCCAAAGCTCTAAATATCAAATGCATCATTAACAAAATATATTAGGATCTTAAACGAAAATATTACCTTAATATTCAGCAACATTATAGTATTGGCATTGGTAATCTTCCAAAACGACTCTGTCACAGCGCCTATTAATTCTCAACCGCGGCTGTCTTTGTAATCCAATTACGGTATATTGGGAGTCCAGTGATGTCCAATAACTGGGTAGAACCTTGCTAGTTTAATCAAGAACTACAATATTTCTATATGTTATAAATGTTACCGTTTTCTATAATCATAACCCCAAAATAGGATTTTCCTGTGACGTGTGTGCCATGGAACATAAGAACGGAATGAAATGAAATATCTTTATTTTGCACAGACAGTTACAAATTGTCAGTTACAATTTTTTTCTTACACTACTACTGGATCGGAACACAACCTCAACCGAGAAGAACTGGCAAGATTCAGCAGGTTTGCCTAGTTTCTTTTTTGTTACGAATACACAAACACGTACACCTAGAACATAAATTTGTTTCACCATTTAGACGTTTGACTGGCCAGTAATCAAACCGGGGGCCAGCTGTATCAGGCATGGTAACCGCTCCAACACGAGGGTCATCACACCGGCTTTCATGTTCGAACTAGGAAGTTCTTAAATTGTAATATCGTAAAAGTGTGTCCTTCACTCATCTTTCAATCCAGAATAGTGTTGTCCGTCACGTAACGCCCGTCACGTCATTGCTGTTACAAATTAGACAGGTGTCATGGTAATTTCTCTGAAGTCAACAAAGGATCAAGGTGTATAAACATAGAAAACGTCATTTTCACCTGACTGCGTCAGAAGAAGGGTGATGTTTTTCGAGCGTATGTATGTATTTATGTCCATTTGGCACGCACTACACCCCAAGCGGTTTAACGGATTGTGACATATGACATATCATTAGAATCTTCCCAGTTTGTAGAGTGACATAGGCTATATTATTTTAAAAAATGGCGTCTGTAAATAGCGGAAAGAAGATGAAGATGAATCTTCCCAGTTTGTAGAGTGACATAGGCTATATTATTTTAAAAAATGGCGCCTGTAAATAGCGGAAAGAAGATGAAGATGAATCTTCCCAGTTTGTAGAGTGACATAGGCTATATTATTTTAAAAAACGGCGCCTGTAAATAGCGGAAAGAAGATGAAGGTTGTAGATTGACTTTGTTATTATCATGACAAGATGGGTATCAAATGAAAGCTAATAAATAGACCCAGAAATCTATATATTATAATATCTTTATATTACTATTTTGACAATGACTCATAAAACGTGTTAAAATATGTATATAATAACAATAACACAAAACCCAAATTCAGTCAGTTTAAGCAGTCGGGTCTTTTTTTTGTTTTCATAATAATTTCTTGTAAAAACACGAATTCCATTGCAACTTTGCTATCTGTGCGCACATGTTGAAAATTGGAAAAAATATCAGTGTTTCCAACAAATCCACCGGTCCACTCTGTCACGGCCCCTATTAATTGTCCGCCACAGCTGCCTCTCTAATCCAATTACGTTATATTGACAACCGTAGGCTTAAGATCCGTTTAATGAAGTCGCCCAACGTAACGTAATAACCGGTAACAAGATTTTATCCAGGGTTGTCTTAGTTTTTTTTATAAGATAGATAGCAAAAGAGCAGGTTACCCGATGGTAAGTCATCACAGCCAGCAACCCTATGTAAGCAGCATCAACCCTATGTAAGATTAAAGTCTCATCTAATGACGACCCGCGTGGCGGAGCGGTCACCATACCGGTCTGACACGCAGTGGGTCCCGGGTTCGATCCCCGGCCAGACAGAAATTTAAATGATGAGTTTAGGNNGGGTCTGGGTGTTTGTGTATTCGTCATTGTGTGTCCATGGCACCCACGACACAGGAGAAAATCCTACTGTGGGGCTATGAGTGTAGAAAGCGTGTTTTTTTATCTAAGGTTAGCCACAGATGCGTTGCTACCCCTTAGGACCAAGACGGAATGCCTCGAAAAAGTATGTCTCCCTTACCACACCAAAAAGCATTGGACATCTCTAAACACCTTCACAGGGGTTCTTTCTGAAGTTAATCACAAATACGTTGCTACTACCGAGGATTGTTTCGGAGTGAGCCGGCAACCACACCCTCCCACCGAAACGCAAGAACTGTTTCACGCTCAGGTGTGGCGGTGGTACCATCCCGGTTGAACCATACACGT
>MOOZ01000004.1:81122-91724 GCA_002930495.1 Cecropterus lyciades | reverse complement strand
ACACCGTAGCCCTATTCTGATCCCGGAACTACAGGGATATACACGTTCTACCTGGCCACCTCTTGCTATCTCGTTGTACCATCAAGGTTTTTTTGAAGCCCTATTATATAGCCCTAGACTTGTGCTATAAAAAAACTTTAATCAAATACTATTTCAATTAAGTAATCTCGTAATATAATATTAAAATTCTTAGTAATTGTGTGGCATGACGAAAGTACATTTTTCTGAAGCTTCTTTCGGACCTAAACTATTCGAGTTTTGAAGTTAAACTGATGAGAAGCTTTAAAGATATTTGTCAAAAAATGTATCTGTTTTAAACTCCATGGCTGGACACCGGTCTTTTCCATTAATATTACTGGCCTTTTTTTGTTTTCATGGGGGAAACTTGAGACTTTTTTGTGTGGGATTTTTACCGCAATAATCTGAATAAGCTCTTCCAACGTAATTCAAACAGAGCGCGATCAGCTAAATTAGCCTTCGCATACAACAGATGTGTCCCAGACTCCATCGCACCGTTCCAAATACGTACGGAAGATAAAATTCAACAATACCTTTGTTTTCCTACAAACAGAGGATGTTTTATAAATTTTCCGCTGATGTGGCGGTTCGTTTGCTATCAGATGTCTGTCTTGTTAGCGTAATTTGCGGAAACAATAGATTTGTTGTTGACAATCTACTATCTACGTGCCAGTGCACTTATACATGACCCGACCACCTCAGTCCTCACGTTTAGCCACCACACTTGTCGTTGAATCGCTGTTTTATATGAATCGGTTACAAATGTAGCTAGCAGTGACCACTTACCATCAGTTCACTTGATTGGTTGTTCAAGCTCATTTCTTAGTTCAACCTCATAAAAAATCAATAAAACAAGATGTTACATATATACCTACTACTTTCATTCTACTATCATTCGATTCTTTTTACCCGACTGCGTCAGAAGGAGGGTAAAGGTATTCGAGCGTATGTATGTATGTAAGTTTGTTTGTATGTACGTCCATTTCTTTGGCACGCGCTACAGCCCAAACGGCTTGCCGGATTGTGACGTATGACATGTCATATAAATCGTATCAGTTTGGAAAGTGACATAGGCTATATAATGATTTTTTTATGACAACATGGGTATCAAATGAAAGCTAGTAAATAGACCTTTCTAAATATATATATATATAATCTAATACTTTTACTTAACTATTTTGATAAAAAGCCTATTAAGCGTTAAACTCAATACATCATTATGTACAAAAAAATCATTTTAAGCAGTCGGGTATTTTGTTTCAATAATACAATGTTATTAGTTTGAAGAAACACGTGAGCATGCCGTCCATTTGATGGTAAGTGGTTACTACCGCCCATTGACAGCTACTCCTTATAGAACAGAAACTATCAGAAGTCAATTACAGATGCGTTGCTTCTCACGAGGAATAAGGTAGTCACCTCATATTTAACCCCTTACGCAAAAATTACTCACACTGGAAAAAGGTGTACCTCCACGCTCGAACTACATTGGTTCTACTAGTTTATAAATTGCATTTAAATTGCGTTAACTTATAGTATTGTACAGCACACTAAGATCCTGTATCAAAGCTTTGATAGTAAGTGTGTAACTCCTTGCTGTGGATACACATCTGCAGAAATGAGTTTGTACGGTGAGCAAGTTCACAGTACAACATTTATCTGGTAATTAAGTTTGATTTGTACCAATGAATACAATTTCTGATGTGTATTTGTATTCGTGATGTGAACTTTGACATGCTCTGTCCTTATTTATGGTTAAAGTTATATTTATATGGTTGTTAATGATAATGTAAAATATTTTTTTTTGTATGTTATAATTATTATTTTACTAGTATATCATTTATAATCAAAAATATTTCAGAGCAGAATGTTCTTAAAAGATTGGTATGTATAATAATTTCGTTAAAATTTGCTTTTTGCATAATTTATTTTAGAAAAAAAATGTAAGATAATAAAAAAACAATCCAACCTTTATCCTTAGCTCGATTTTATAAAGTTTTCTCAGAACAATCATTGTTTACGTTTTGCTCATACATTGCTATGTACATGACAGGCACGCTTTCGTTTTCGGTCTTACCTTGCAAAGTACTTTGAATAAGCGAAAACAAACAACAATTATTTTGAGTCATACTGAGGATCCTAAGAACTTTTGACCCGACTGCGTCAGATGGAGGGTAATGTTTTTCGAGCGTATGTATGCATGTATTTTTGTTTGTATGTATGTCCATTAATTTGGCACGTACTACAGTCTAAACGGCTTGATGGATTGTGACGTATAACATATCTTTAGAAACGTCTCAGTTTGGAAAGTGAAATAGGCTCTTTAATTCGGAGGAATATAGGGGGAGGAAGGATGATTATTTTTAACTATTAAGATGATATGGGTATCAAATGAAAGCTAGTAAATAAACTAATCGAATAACATATATATTATTAAATTTAATAATTATTATTTTGAACAACAATTTCGTTTTAAGCAGTTGGGTTTTTTGTTTTGAAGTTTCGACGATGTTACTAGTTTAGAAATACCCTACATTGTACATTGTACTCGATTAATTAATGTATAGATTTTGACGTTCAAGTATTTTAACGCCCAGCGATTGTTTGTCTTATATTATCTGCTATGAATAGTTTCTGGGTACAATAAAAAGTATTATTATTATTATTGCATCCGTAAAATATTAAAATGTATATATTATAATATAAGTCTAAAATCATACATCGCTTGTCTCATTTACTATAAATTTTCACCTCGTCCTTAAAACGTAACGCATCCAATCCCACTTTGATCAAGCTTCTAAGTTCGTTACTGAATAGCATCCGTGTTTGCACAGCGAAGTACTAACACAAGTATTCAATTACAGCGTAGCGAAGTTTGCTTTGAATACATGTTCCGGTGCGTATTCATACTCGCAAAGTAAACTTTGATGGCATGGTCGTTAGTTACGCTTGAGGGTAGTCTCATGATTATGCTCGCAAATATATTATCAAAAATGGCAAATATATAGGTTAGAGCTTGAATATAAATTATGATGCGATTACTGAATATAAAGTATGATGTCGCCTCTTTCCTTCTGTAACATGTTATCTTAAAAATTTTTAAAGGAGGCTTATTTTTAACTTAAACAGTGTGTGTGCAATTCACACACGACATTAGTGACATTTATGAATAATAAAGAAATCGATTAAGCACTGCAGCCTATATCTTATTTCGCATATACCAAACTTGAGCTGTTATACAAGCTACGAAGTAAAATTGTTAGGGTAATTCAGAAAGGCGTACAGCGCTATCTATTTGTAGGGTCGATAATTGCTTTGGTAACGCCCTTTCGGTTCATCGATTTTCAATCAAAATTAAGCCTTAATAGACTTTGAGAAGCACTGTGATTGTTTCTGTATGTATATTATTATAAAATTTAATTTCAAACAAACTGAAGTCCCATTAAAATCGGTTCAGCCTTTTGCAAGTTTGGATTGTGCAAACAAATAGATAAAGTAGTGAATAGTACCTATTTATAAACTTATTATCATCAAATTATCTTTTAAGTTGTAAGAGAAGATGCACGATTAGTGGAATTTATAATCCAAGAAAGTTTCAAGTTTCAAGATGGTGCAGGTGTACCCGGAACTGTGACGTCATAAATATAGAATAACAACGCCTCGGAAGTGAATCCTGGGGAAAATTCACAGCGACATGACACACTATTTATGCCACAACAAGTAATAGAGCGGAGGATGTTCTGGCTTGTTCATAAAGATAGCTAGCATAGAACACACACGCTTTCTACACTTATAGCCTCACATTAGGATTTTCTCCTGTATCGTGGGTGCCATTGACACAAACACCCAGACCCAGAACAGAAATCTAAACTCATCATTCAGATTTCTGTTCGGTCGGGGATCGAACCCACTGCGTGTCAGACCGGTATGGCGACCGCTTCACCACGTATGGTCGTCATCAATCACCAGAAGAATCAGCGGGAAGTAGACGAAACTGTTTAACTGCTTTTATTTATCATTCTTGCATTTATTTTATCTTACTAACTTCTTACTTAATTTTATAAATGCGAAAATTTGTGTGGATGTATGTATTATTGTTACTCTTTCACGAAAAAATACTGGTTAGATTTTGTTGTTAACATACAGATAGTATATGACCTGAATTAACACATACCATACTCATTATCAAGGTAATCGTGACCAAGCGGGCTGAGTCGCGGGAAATTGTTATATTGTATAAAAGTGAAAGGCATTAACTTACTTACTAACTAATGATCGCAGAGCTAATTGTAAGAATTTCATGGGTCTAGCTTGAGTAGTTTTACTGAAGCTAGAGTCATTAAATTCGTACAGTAGACAAAATATAATAGCATAATGGCCTTCTACATGGACAAATATGAGTAATGATAAATGGCTTAGTTGTCTTATCAATAAAACTGCCACAGGTTTAGGATTATATGCCAAGGAAAAACATTATGAAGAAAAAAGTCCTTTCACTGGTGACAAATTATATTCTTTTGGATTGCAGATTTGCGGATCACATCTCAAATTTGCCAAAATCAGCAAATTTATCGAATTAGCACCATATATCTGTAAAATTCCAGCACATTCGTAAGTTCAAAAGACGCGATTCATCCTCGTATAAACTTAGTGGTTATACAAGATAGAGCATGGAAACAGCTCGCTCGTAATGACCCTCCATCTGTTAGAAGAGTTGGAACTACCATTTTTTCCCAACTTTACAAGTTGTGACAAGTTCTGGGATCGTTACGGAACATGTGCTGATCTTTCAGGAAGCGATCGGTCGGGATTGCTTTAGTCTGTAAATTTCGTGGTTAAGGGATAAATTTGATACTGACTATACAAGTACATGTAAATAATTAGTACCTACCTTAACTCGTACTAGGAACAAAAATTAAAAAAAAAAATATTATTTCCTACGTCGTGGGTGCCATTGAAGCACACATAGACAGATACACAAACACCCAGAACAGAAATCTAAATTTATCATTCAGATAACTATGTGGCCGGGGATTGAACCCGGAACCCGCTGCGTGTCAGACCAGTATGGTGAGCACTCCGCCCGGTAGTCAAAATAGTTAATAGTCTCATAATCCATTTTTCTGTTTCACTTTCAACATACATTTTTACAAAGGTTTTTCGCTAACCTCAGTATTCCCTAGTTGCCTAGTCTAGACTTTACACGCCCTTGAACAATATGAAAAACTCTCCAGCTGTTATTTTGCTGCTGTTTTCCTCGTGATGTTTCCAGGCTTGATTTACGAATCCAAAATAGATTATAACGAAAAAATCGTGAATTTTGTTTAATCTGGATCCACCGTAGGAGATCATTTCAATGAATTGCTTGTCATAAGTCATTGCTTGAAAAAGTATCTTTACAAAATTGTACAACGAATATTCTTCAACCGTAAAACCGCACTTATTTCTAACGTGAAGCAGTTTTAAAGTTTCGATGGAAAGGTATAGTTTCCGGTACATTTTTAATACGTGCCGGCAATCCATGATATTTTTGTCCTCGAGAATAGCAACGAATCTGTATTGACTTCAGATAATATCCCTGTAATGTGTGAGATTGTTTACAGATGGACAAAAACAAAATCTGACCGGTACTTCCAGAAATTGACGCATTCAAACAAACATATAAACAAAATCTTCCGCTTAATAATTAATTTCATCATAGGTATAATTCAAATGTGTAAATTTATGATCGCTGGATAGTTTAGAGAACTATAGTTTTGACCTGGCCTTACACAATTTATGAAGACAGTTGTCGCACACGGTACAGCGTATCACCTGAACACCTCATTTGCTCTGCAAAGTTTCCCATAGTTCAGGAGTTTACTGCCTGAATATACGCTTTAAGTTTGTAGCGAAAAGAAGCAGTTGTTGGGAAACTTATCTACATAATAATTTATGGGGAAGAAGTAAGACTTTGAGCTTATCTAAGTCGAAGAACAACTGAAACTCAAACTCGTTTGCTGCTTTCATATAAAGTATAGATGATAAAAAAAAATAAACTTTTTACCTATGTAATAACAGTCGGTTGAAATACATACGACCATCTTCATTCTCAGGGGTGGCAATGCATCTTTGATTCGGCTTCAGGAAGAATCTCTTCTTCTGGTCGTGGTTACAGATATCCAAAGACGACCACTACCATCATCATCATCATCAACAACCCATTATTATCTCACTGCTGGGCACGGGTTCTTTCAAAATGAGAGAGCTTTAGGCCATAGCGGTGGACTATTACGCTACTGATAGACTTCACACACAATTGAGAACTCTTTTTTTTTAAACTCTCAGGTATGCAGGTTATCTCACGATGTTTTCTTTCGCCGTAAAGCAGCGATAATTAATTTATAACACGCATATAATTTTTAGAAAAAATAGTAGTGCGTGCTTGGAATTGAACCTCGGGGCCTTGACTGATCGGCCGAGTTTCAACGGCTGTCACTGTTCTTGTCCACTATCAGGAGTTGCAAATACAACTGAATGTTATGATAAAAATATCTTTCTCCCAGAAGCAGCAACATATCTGTGATTGCGAGTTGCAAGCGAGTTTTTCATCCTAGGATATAGAATCAGGTGACGTTGTTCATTTAAACTAAACATGAGCCATCTTTCACAACGAGAGTTTAGGTCACATACCATCATATTGACTGAGTGCTAAGTTTTTTGAAAATGAAACAGAGAAATTTTCAGACATGTAGGTTCCAGACACGCAAGTTACAGTTCATGATAATAAATCTACAATATGTAGATAATTTCCACAAAAATGTAAGGGGCTTGGAATTTGAATCCTAGACTTGCCGTGGGTCTACTTTGCTATTACTATAACTGTTGCCGTCTTAGATTTAATTTTAGTCAGACATTAAACGTGGCAAACACGAGCCGTGGCAAAATCATATTTATTACAAAATATTTTGTCAATCACGATACGATATACGTATTTAACGTTAGTACACATTGTATAGGAGCATATTATGTCGTCTGCCACGAAATGTATCTGGTACGCTCTATATCTGTAGAAATAACTCTCATGTCGGTCGATGAAGAACGGATCCATTAGATCCGTTCTTCACTAGGGCCACGAAACTTTCGCTGTAAGCGACATTCTCTCCAGATAAAAATTAAACAATGCTTTTCGTTGTTATCTTTTTAATGAATGAATTTAAAATTTAAACGTCATTAATTAACGAGGTTTAAATGTGAGTTTTAAATACACCGTTATAAGATATTTACTGGATAATTTAATGAATGAAGTTAATAAAATTATAAAAAAAATTAACGTCATCAATTAAAAAGGTTTAAATATGAGTATTCGATATTTAATAAGTTGTAAGATATTTTTTGATAAAATTATATATTTAACTGCAAATCAGCGATATATCCCTAGGGCCACGAAATGTTTGCTTGGAGCTACAAAGGAATATTTCGTACTTAAGCTAATCTCGGTACGTTTTGTTAAAATTTTCAGCAAAATTTTGTGACCTTTCGTGCAACTTATAACACATAAATTTGATAACTTATCGCTGACGCTTGCAGCGCAAAACTAAACGCTTGAAGGGAATGTTTCGTGGCCTTCAAGTGTGTATTATGAAGATACGTAATTTCGCTGCAAATTGTTGATATTTGCTGAACGCTCAACGCTTAGCTTGTACCGCGTGTTTTGTGGCCCTCAGGATATGGTCAGTGGCAGTCGAGTTTTTGTGATGCTCGTGAGCGATACATTCGATATGGTACTGTGATACGGGTTTTGCTACTTTTACAATGTTGTCGTTCTATTTATTTGCGGGTCAAGTAACTTTTCTGATCAGTTACTTAGTTACATTGAAGTAGCTGCAACCAATACCATATAGAACAAAGGTTCTATCAAAAACTGATAGATGCGTTACCATTCCTGAGGACTTGAAACGCCGCAGATGTAAGGTTCTCTAGTCGCACCCTTCTAACCTGAACACAGTGGTGCTTATCACTGCTATTATACGACAGAAATATATGTAGCGGTGAGATAAATATGATGGTCGCCTAACGTTTAAATTAGCGCCTCCAGGTCCCTTATATCCTACCCAAATACCACCGGACAGTAGGTTAATGAATAAACCGAAATTTTAATATGTTACGGGTACTCACGATAGGCGGTTTTGCATTTCTTTTTGCCGATATTTCGACCCAGTTAATTTGATCGTGGTCACGGCGAAACTGCCGATCCATGTAACTGGGTCGAAATATCGGCAAAAAGAAATTCAAACCCGCACATCGTAAGTACCCGTAACATATTAAAATGTATAGATTCTGCGATAATATTAGTCTAAAATCATAAACCGAAATTCACCTGGTACCTCCTTACTAAGCTAGTCTAAGGCAACCAACCAAACACCGGACAGTAAAGGTTAATGAATAAACCGAAATTCACCTGGTACCTTCATGAGCAACTACTCCGTGAATGATAAAAATTGGATATGTTTAAGCATTTTTTGCGACCGATCCACGCGTCTGTGGCATGATTTATGGGAGCAACGATAGAATTTTCCGCTAGTGCTGCCAGTCAGTCGTCCCTTTTCCCATGTCCTGTCCTTTTTTTTGGATCTGCTTTGCGCTTAGTACGAGTTTATTAGGTTTCTTCAAAACAATCGTTATTTACGTTTTCGCCTATAAGTGTGAAGGTAGTAGAACCCTTATGATTTTCCGAACCACACCACACCACGAGTAATTTTGTTACCTTATCGGTCTTATTGGACAGTGTCATACGTCTTTTTTTCTTAGATTGTTCGTGTTAAAATTCGTCTTCAGTAAAAATAATCAAGTTAATTTAAACCGTGTAAAAATAAGTACCGAATTTGAATTAGAAATTTAATTTACTTGTTTGTTTAGGTCCTCACATAGTCACTGTTATACACAGAATATTTATTATCTAAATCTTCTGCGACCTAAAATTTCCATTTGGCAAGTATGGTGATACAACGCAAAATTAGAATCGCGTCTACAAGTTGAAAAAGTATCTACACAAAGATCTTGACGAAAATAACAAGTTAAAATAATTACATTACAGACGTGGTACACAAGCATACAGTCTACCATGTGCTTCAAATCGTTCTAGATTTATATAGTCCTAATTTAGGTCGTTCAAAGTAGCGTTGCTACCTCTGAGGACTAAGAATACCTAGTATAGTTATATAACCTTACCACACCTTTTAAACTCGAACACACCAGCGCTTAATACTTGTTATAAGGGAGAAATAGGTTCGGCGGTGATGCTTTCGGAGACGAGCCACATTTCGTCTCTTAGTCTTAATATTAATCTTCAATACCATAAAAATATAATGGATAGATTTCCTTAATAAATATTATTTGACCCATATCTTTTTAATTTCATTAAAACACTTAATGGAGTATTTTCCTTGGATTATTTTATTTTAATACTTAATGATACTACAGAGTCGAAAGCCTTCATAAAAACATCGTTCTTATGAAATAATCTTATTATACTTTCTGCGAATGTAATTTGTTGTGAAAATTCTATATTTTCTTTTTTCGGTGTCGTTGAGAAATGTAGAAATGACTTTTGTTATAATAAATTTATCTTTTGCTCTATTTGTTACTGAGTTTGCTTTAAAATATTGCTTTAGTTTGTGTTTTAGTAATTGAATTAATGATATCCACATGATAATACTTCACAACTGGTTCCACCTAATACCAGGAGTGTTAAGGGTGATGTATCGTACAGGTGGTAGAACTTTTTGTGGTTCGACTCCGAAAGCACCATCGCCACACCTATTTCTGCCTAACAACAGCAGTGTTGCATTACTATATTCTGGTCTGAAGGGTGTAAGGGAGGCATACTTATCCGAGTCGTTCCAACTTTGTCCTGAGGGGTAGCGACACATCGGTGACAAATCGAAGGAAGGATTCTTATTTTACCTGCAGTTGATTACATGCGTCATCGTTTGGTACTCATATAAAATACTACCTTATTCCCGCGGCTTCGTTCACTTCGATCATGTAACAATAGATAACAAACACACATACATAATCACAAATTTCTCATTTAAACTATAAGTACAATTTGACGACCCGCGTGGTGGAGCGGTCACCATACCGGTCTGACACGCAGTGGTCCCGGGTTCGATCCCCGGCCAGACAGACATCAGAATGATGAGTTTAGATTTTTGTTCTGGGTCTGGGTGTTTGTGTATTCGTCTTTGTGTATCCATGGCACCCACGACACAGGAGAAAATCCTAATGTGGGGCTATGATTGTAGGAAGCGATTATTTTTATTAAAAAAAAATAACACTGTTCAACAGTACATAAAATATATCCCGTCTTTACTATCGTCGATGGAATATTGAATAGTCGATAAAGTTACTTCTATAGAAATCTATACTAATATTATAAAGCTGAAGAGTTTGTTTGTTTGAACGCGCTAATCTCAGGAACTACTGGTCCGAAATAAATATCATCATGCTAAAACCAGCAGGAGCGGAGCACCAATGAAGAATGTTTCAAAATCGGGGTTTTTTTTCTAATGAGTGCTTCCGCTGCATGCGCTGCGTAAACGG
>MOOZ01000004.1:63728-76899 GCA_002930495.1 Cecropterus lyciades | reverse complement strand
CTACGAAAATCGATTAATTTTTACTTTAATGAATCGAATTATTTATCTTTGTCAGCACAAACAAACATACACTCCAATGAATGCTACGAAAATCGATCAATTTTCACCTTAACAAATTGAATTTCCGTGAACAAAGGTTATGAAATAAATGGAGCGATATGACCAAGGCGCCGGTAAAGACCTCGATTTTAATACATTGCTCAGTTCCGTATATTCAGACAATGGAGTACGCGGGAGTTAATTAATGATCTCCACGTGACAAGAATTGGTACTGTTATGCAAGTAAATGAATGTTGAAATGAATGCCTTTGTTGTACTCATAGTTTTATAACTTTTGCGAAGCGAACCTGAATGTTTTAGTTTTTTGTACTCATCGTTTTATAAGTTATCACGAACCTATATGTTTATACCCGACTGCGTCAAAAGAAAGATATTTTTTTCGAATGTATGCATGTATGTTTGTATATATGTATCTGCGTTTATATGTATGTTCTCCATTTATTTTTGCAAGTGCTACAGCCAAACGGCTTGACGGATTTTAACATATGACATTTCATTGAATTTGTACTGTTGTAATTGTTGAAGTGACAAAGGCTGTATTTTTTTTAATATAACTCATTTTAATGGACTAAAAGAAAGTGAGAGTGGCATTGAAGGTGGTAGAACTCTTTGTGGTTCGACTCCAGCAGCACCACCGCCACACCTATTTCTGCCTAATAACAACAGTGTTATGCGCTGTTGTGTTCTGGTCTGAAGGGTGTGGTAAGGGAGACATACTTTCTCGAGGCTACTATCCGTATTATAAAAAAAAAAAAAGTTTTGAATTTTTTTTTTCACCACAATATAATAGTTACACATGAAACAACACAAAAACATTACCCTCATTATGACGGGTAAGAATACACATAATTATAACACAACACGACTAAATTAGCCCAAATAAAAATTATATTATCATAATCAAATTACTAAGCTGAACATCTGCTTGTTCCAGGTAAATCCAAATTGCCCGCGTGTCCCGACAGATGGCGCGGCGGATTTTGCATTATAACGACCGTTAATTCTATTCCGGATGACATTTATTTTGTCGGAGCGTTTGGCGAAATGCCCACTGTGTGCATAAAGGGGTGTTTACAAGCACCATGTAAGTTGTGGAATGCGCTGTCATAAATGTATTGAATTAGCCTTTTGGAAGCTTCAGGCTAGAACTTATATATGAGATGACCATCTTCGTGCTCAGGACTGGTGAAGCATCTATGATCGACTTCGGATAGAACCCATGTTCTATATGAAGTTACTTATGGGCAGCAGTAATCAGTTGCCATCCGATGGACTGCTTGCTAGTTTGTTACTTCAATCTGAAAAAAAAACTTCTTGGTGTTTTGTCTAAAAATAGGTTGCGTGAACGTGAACGACTAGCGAATTAAGCAAGTTTCTAAACTACACTATGTTACAAAGGGACATACAATTCTTAATGCTTTATTACATTTTTATAACATCTTTTAGGAATAAGAATGATAAAGGCAAACTCAATAATTCATGTCTGAAGAGCTTTCATTTTTAACTTAGCCCTCCTTAATGATAAATGTCCCTTTGGCTAAATGCAATAGACATGTCACGTTTTTGGATTTTTTTCTACCAGAAAAATTAAAGGAAATATAATGAAACAAAAAAACATTATGTGTGCTTCTTCATTTTGTTTTTCTTCACCGTCAAATCAGATGATATATTAATTTATAATAAGTAAATTCAGAAGTTCGCGCCTGGGATTTGAACCCTGGATCCCATGCATTGCAAACCACCTATCAATTTATTTGATTTTATACGAAAATATATAAGATTCATTTCTTTAGTTTAATTTTAAGTCATTTATATGAATTGTATATAACGTACATAGTTAAAGTTCTATAATTGTTCTCAGATTCATATGCCATTGTGTACGAATCCTAAGTTAACAAATGTATCCGTAACAAGTATAGGAATTTCGGATTAAGTAAACAATTTGTTTCTTTTTTCATTTTCATTCAATATGTTTTTACGTGGAACGTAAATCGGTTTTGTACACGACATATCATACACGACAAAAAACATAATGTATAAGAATGTAAGTCTCGCCTTGCAGGTCTGCTAGTGCACAAAGTAACGACTTCTAGCGTAAAACCAAGTCGGTTAATGTATTAAGTACATTTTACAGCATCCCTCCAAACATTGTGAAGAATGATTTCCTAATTAAGTAGTGCACTACACTAAGAAGTCCCACTGACTTCTTAGCCTCCTAACCTCATATGCACGGCCGTTTCAGCTATTTGGAGGGGGGGGATAAGGGATGTTTGGGTCCCCTCTTTGCCCGGGCAGATTCTCAGGGGGTTAACACCTCCTTGATACAATATATCTATTAGTCTAAAAGTCTACTACTGAATATAGACCTCCTCTAGTAGAGTATTTGCCAATAGTCAGTACACCGAGCATACGTGTTGATAACCTTAGTGGATCCTCGTATAACACTGGAAGCCGTTGCTGCTTCTGGTTTGTGTCCCTTAATCGCCTCCTACGACATCCACGGTAACAGAGAGTGCTAATCATGAACGACACTACAGCATGGTACTCAATAATAATCTACCTAGATTCTATTGTGGTTTGGGATTGCCACTGATGCACTGCACTGACCAGTTTGACACGCACTGGGTTCCGGGTTCAATTCCCGGCCAGACAGACATCTGAACGATGAGTTTAGATTTCTGTTCTGGGTCTGGGTGTGGTTATCCTTGGCACCCACGACACAGGAGAAAATCCTAGTGTGAGGCTATGAGTGTTTCTACACTTTTATGTTATGTTTATGATGATTTTTGTTCTCTTTGAACGTTGACGCAAATATATTTTCGTGTGCTTAACGTAAATATACTTCCACGAATCTGAATGAACGAAAATACTTTTTTTCTCCGTAAACGTACAGTAAATGAAACATCCATTTTTAAACCTCGTATTATTTTTAAAGTTAATTATACGTGAAAAACTTTCATCTCTTTTGTGTGTTCATTTTATTCTTTTCAACTCATTAATAAATGTGAATTTCATCCGCACTTACAAAAAGTGCAGTCAAAAGTGTTATAATTTTAAAACTGTAAGGAAAATTAAATGTAACGTTCTTTTGAAAAATTCATTTAAAATGAATCCCAGAAGAGTTTTGTGCCTGCGAAAGCATTCCTATTTTTCGCTTATAAGATTTGTAAGATGCTTACACTGATTTTTCCGTATTTCGTGCCTGGATTTTGCACAAAATTTGTCAACACTGATATTTTGTCATTTTGGCGTTTTGCCCACAATGCAGTTTCGTCTATGAGCTCCTTGACCTCATGAAAAATTATCGATTTGTTTTATATATTTTTAAAATATAACAGAAATGTATAATCTTCGTATTCCACTTGACATTAGTGGTAACTACTGTCGAATGGAAATTACAAAACAGTTACGAAGAAACTATTACAAAGTTACAAAACATGGATTCCGAAGTCGATCGCAAACTGTTGCAAATCTTACTTATATCATAAACTGCCTGGGCCCCACGGTTTCGCCTGCTACAACATAAAAAATGAAACAAACAAACAACGTGAGGAAGGCTATAGGCTATACTTTTCTGTCCATGGGGACAGAAAAGTAAATTCAACACAAAAATAATTTCTCGATTCCAGCCAGTAGTACCTGAGTTTAGCGCGTTTAACCAAACAAACAAACAAACTCTTCAACTTTATAATATTGATATTAGCAATTAATAGTATAGGTTTAAAAGTTTGAAAGCCGCGGGAATAAGCTAATTTGTTATACTTGTAGCAGTGATGCTACCAGAGTCGTACTACGAAATATTCTAACACCTATCGATAATCGCTTATTTCTGAAAAAAGTGTGTGTCAGCTCCAACGCACGACTGGAGTTTACTCCTTAAGTACGATTGTCTAAACAGGCGCAATAAAATTAAATTTAAATTTAAATATGTTTCAATTGTCGTAAATAGCGCCATCTATGCGACGGATGAAAAAACTTGAGGTAAGTTTCAATTGTTGTTAACAGCGCCATCTATGCGACGGATGAGAAAACCTGAAATAATATTTAATTGTTGTAAACAGCGCCATCTATGCGACAGATGAAAAAGGGAAAGGTGCGCGCACAATAGGTTGCGCACCAAAAACGTAACGAGGTCATTCGATCACTAGATTTTACTCTACATATTTTTCTCATACCGGACGCCTTATATGAAAATCGATTCTTAAGGAGTAAATCCAATAAAGTACTCCAATAAAGAAAGTTATTTGCAACATTTGCTCATTAACTTCATCTCAAAAGTCATTTTCATTTGTAACAACGCTTCATATTTGTTCCTTTGATGAAATTGCTATGACAAAGCCAAATTTGCTTGCAAACAACGAAGAACAAGTTCTGGAACCATCTCCTCTACAAACATGCAATACATTATTACTTCAGTATTATCGTTGCGCGTCTGTTTGTTCAACTGCGGTGCTTCGCGAAACCGCAAGATAAACACAAATACAGACTCATTACGTGGGACTAATAAAACAATATTATATATTAAACACATGTCAGTGTTCGATTAACATCGCGATAACCTTTTCAAAGTTATTTCATTTATTTCTTTTTTTTTGGTACATGTACTTGTTTTTTTATATAATGGTAAGTAGTTTTATTTATTTAAGTTTATAAGTTCATTTTGGAGGGATTCAAAACCGCAACCACCAGTACACCTATTTCTGTCTAATAACAGCAGTGTTATGCGCTGCTGTGTTCTAGTCTGAAGGGTGTGTTAAGACATACTTTTCCGAAGCATCCCATCTTAGTCCTCAATGCAGGCTAACCTTAGGTGAGACTTTAATGTTACCTAGAGTTGATTATAGATGTCCATGGGCGGCAGTAGCCAGTTACCATCGGGTGGGCTGCAGGCTCGTTTGCTACTTCAATCTTATGAAAAAAAAAATGTGGTATAATAAATGTAGTTCACCTACACTGGTTTAACGGATGGCAAAACCAGTGTAGTTCAACCGGGTAGGTACCATCACTACACCTATTTCTAGCGTGTATCAGTACTTGCGCTTCAGCTGAAGGGTGTGGAACATTGAACACAGGCCTGAGTAACGAGTAACGAATCACAGAGTCAGGGGAAGGGGGTTGAAAAAAAAACAAGAAAATACCTTTAAGGGTCCTCGCCCACGGCTACTTTTTGTAGCGATGCTGTCGCATATCCGCATCGATACAGCCGCGAAGCGATCGCTAGCTGTGTACCCTCGCCCACATAATCGCGGTTCAGTCGCGATTCAAACGCAAAAGTGTTGCACTGTTGCGCGGTTCTCCACTCACACGCCACCCTCCCTCCGTTCTTTCCGCAATGTCATCCGATACTGTCGCGCGTATGCATCAATACAGACGCGATGCAGTAGCGCGTTGCAAATGCGACCAACACGTGTTAGTAGCAATGCTCTCGCGCGTTTAGAAAACGCGTGACAGCATCTCTACAAAAAGTCGCCGTGGGCTTTACAATAAGCCCTCCTATAAGGTGAAACGGCTTTTGTCCAATTGTAATAACGACTGAATACTAAGAAAAACACTAGTTATTAATCTTTCCTATTCTTATCAAAACAAGATAACTCCAATAGAATCATGTCTCTACTATGCATATTATACGTAATAACAAATATTTAAGCAAATATTTTCTGTTGGTATTATCCTGATTATTATATATTCCTATTCAAATTGTAACGTGTATTCTAAATAAAGAAACATGAAAAAAATGTGGAAGCCTTATCCTCGAGTAATAATTTCATACAACCGACGCTACGTTGATAGTGATGTGCCGTATCCGAGTTTGCAATATATTTAATATACTGTTATTTGTTTTCGCGTGTAAAATTTAAAATTTAGGGAAATATTAAAGGAATTCTAAATTGTATCGTCCCAAATATAAATGAATATATTTTATATTCATATGTTGTTATATTTTCAGTTGTAATTATATCATGTAATTAGGTGATATAGTATATATGACTGTACCTGTATGCTATATCATGATGATATCGTGTGTCATATATATCATAATACTAAACTATTCCTGCAGCTCGTTCACGTTTACTCGTACCACTGTTATGAATATCTATACACTTATATATGTGTTAAACTATCTGTGTACCAAATTTAAGCATAATCCAAGCATCGTTGATGCCTAAATGTGTTACAAACATACATTCTCACAAACTTTCGCAATAATAATATTAGTAGGATTAATATTTGTAATAAAATATTACATTGTTCGAAAAAAGCTTTCGTACATATAATGAAAATCAAAGATCCGTGTATCCACATCGCGTATATTAGCAACAAAAATGATTTTTAGAATAGTTGTCTATCGGTTCAAAATCACACCAAATCAAAATTACTGTATTTATTATTTATTCACGGAACTAAAGGAACTAGTAATTTAATGTTAATACATTATGGTCCATATTCTAAGGTAACATTTCGTCTATTTTTTATTAAAATTCATCAAATTGATCAAAAATTACATTTGACAGTTACATTACATTCTTACGTTACATTTTAACATCACAGACACAGTATAAGTTACATAAGAAAGTTAGCGACGTTGCCACCCCATCACTAGTAATGGCTGTCTGGCTGGCAGATCATGAAAAATGTAACACTCGAGATTTTATGAATGAATTTGTTGCCAACCCTCTCCCTACCGGATGCTTATGGGCCATTTAGACCCTATTATGAATGGCTGTGTATCCGAGAGCTATGGAATAAGCAAAAGGTGTTTATCTGGGTCAATGCGCCTTGAGTACATTGAACTTTGTATTGAGATTAAAATGACCTTATATTTTGTATGAAATTGACACAACATATTTGTTTTGCACGAATAACCACAAAATCTAAATACATTAATTTTAAGTCAAAGATACATTTTTATACAAAAAGGTTGTATAATGACGCATCTAAAACGAATATTCGGATATTTTAAATTAAATAAGCTTAAATATTAATTGTTTAATTTGCTTCATTACAAAAATTAAAAAAAATATATTTTTCAACCTGGCTCTGTAGCAAAATTTTTTCATTTTTTTCATTTGAATTAGAGATATGTTTAGTTTAGTATAGGATGCTATAGTAGGATTCAGTTGAGAATATTACTTCAATAGTAAAAAACTTTTGGAATCTCGATATGAAACACAATCTTACTAATATAATTACGGTGAAAGTTTGTGAGCATGGATGATTATTAATTATGATGATTAAATGTAATGAAATAACGTGCCATCTCACAACAACCTTCACAATGGAACAATGTTTAACACTGCTCTGATAAAAAAGATATGATTGGAATAACTAGATTACGTATAGCTAATCGATCGAAGCCACAAAGTCACCAGTTGCTAAAATTCTTGGAATTTATGTAAACTTTGAGATATTTTATTTATTGAACTACTTTGACTATGACAACTTAGTTTATTCATGTTGTAGAGGGTCTGTAGAACTTTTTTATTTACTTGGTACAAGTCAGTACGTGAATCTATGTTCAAATAACAAATTTATTATTTCTCAATCCACCAAAAGTAGCTCTACAATGCTCTACATATCTACAAACCTTATTAAAGTTTCTCAAACTTGAAACTTCTAATAAGATTTCTTGTAGAGCATGAACTCTCCAAGGTTTGCTTCCTAGATGCAGAATAACGCTACTAATCTTCTACTAAGCTCTATATTAAGTCTCTACGGAGATTACTTTGTGCTTGCACAGCATATGAAAACTGCTCCACTACGTTAAAGGTAATTAAATATTAGGTTTTGCTTAAACTCAGTAAATATCATGTTTAGAGTATTTTTACCCGACTGCATCAGAAGGAGGGTTATGATTTTGGAGCGTATGAATATAAGTATGTATGTATGCCCATTTCTTTAGCACGCGCTACAGCCCAAACGACTTGACGGATTGTGATACGTTACAATCCGTCAAGTCGTTTGAGCTCCTAATGATATGGCATACGTGCCATATCATTAGAATCGTCTCAGTTTGGAAAGAGACATAGGCTATATAATTTTTAAAAATGGCGCCAGCAATAGGGGAACGAGGTGACGACTTTTTTATTATCACAACAATATGGGTATCAAATGAAAGCCAATAAATACTCCATTCTAATACTTTTACTTGACTTGAAAATCTACTGTTAGGCGTTAAATTTAATGTATCATTATGAACAAAACATCGTTTTAAGCAGGGTTTTCTGTTTTAGTTTGTATATAGTTATTTTGAAGGCTTCCCTATACGCGTTTTCTAATCATTTTTCTACCTTTGGAGATTAATGAAGTAATTAAATGTCTTTATTTTCTATAGGCCTATGGAGGCGCATAAAAATTGTCAATTATATATATTCCTTTTGTACCACTGGATTGGAACACGACCTCAACTGAGAAGATCCGGTGAGAAATTCAGCGGGTTTAGCTTTTTCTTGATAATCAGTTCATCCATATTAGTTAGATTCATTTTTTTTAGATGCTTGCACAGCGAAACATCAAAAAGTTGCAATAAATATATAAAAAATTTTTGGTGTTATGTAATCTACGTGAATATGAATATGATGTTTGGTGTAAGTTATTCGTATCAGTCATTACTTTAAAGTAGTTTCAAATTAATTTTTACATATATATTCCTTTTGAGCTACATTTTAAATCAATTGGTGTCTATAAATCTTGTACATTTAAGTGCATCCTTTTGTTAATATAAAAACTTTTTGTAGCGATCAATTTTTATAAAAGACTACATCAATCCCGCGGCTCCGCCAGCTTCGGTCGCGTTTAACACAATAATGCAGATCCTATGTTAATCCAGGTCATAAATTATCTGTACGCCAAATTTCAGCGAAATCCGACCAGTAGTGTTTGCGTGAAAAAGTAACAATTATTATAAACTTTCGTATTTATAATATTATAAGATTCTAGTGACCGACCGAAACTGGTTTTAACGGCCGAAACCGAAATCGAATTTCGGCAATGGTTTCAGTTTCGGCCGAAACAGAAACCGAAACTTCCTTACAAGGATCATATTCTGAGATTTTTTTTGTAACAAAAAATAGAAACCGACTTCTATGTCACAAAAAAACGTAATTCAAATATATGTTGATTTCTTACAAACACAGTACATAGTACCGAAGTCGGCACTCAACATATTTCGCTTTTCCTTTTTGTTAAAATATTTTTTTTTCACGCTTTTTAGTGATGATACACTTATATTTGTATTTGTAATATCACTAATTTTGCTTTGTAAGGATATATAACTTTACACGAAAGCGTAAATTGAATCATAAATACAAAAGTTAATTTAGCTTTCAACATAAATGTAAAATATAGGTCTAAGGCATGACTAACAAAACTTTTACATACATACATATATAGCATCTTTGCACATTTAATATTGAGTAACCTAATCGTTGCCATCTTATTTTTTTATAACATCTTACTGCTGCTCTTATGTATAAAACATGTCACACGACACAGAACACTAAACAGACAACACTATGTGAATTGCACATATTGACCAAAAAAATGTGTGTGTGTGTGCATATATATATGTACCGCTTGTCTGTTTGTTTGTTAACGCATCAATGCAAAAGTACTGTATTTAATTTAAAAAACTAATTTGAGACTCCTTTGAGATTGAAAATGATATTAATTAAAATATTTCTACTATATCAAAAGTTATGTTATATTACATATTTTTGAAACTGAAACCGCGTGCACAGCTATGTAGTTAAACATAAGACGTAATACTTAGACTCCGCAAGCTTTGAAAAGCTAACTTTCATATAGAGATTATTCACGTAATATGTGCTACGTAAGATAATATGCTAGATGGAAGAAATATGAGGCAAAATTTTGCCCTAAATATTCTAAAAATGTTTTCTACGACGTACTAGATAAAATACCAACACGCGCAATGTAACTTTTAGTATATAACCTTTTTATATAACACTAGCTAAAGTGCCCGTGTCGTAAAAATAGTCGCCATCTTTAAATAGTGCAAAATATCGAAATCAGAAGTACATACATATAAGTATAAGTTCACTAGGTAAATAAAGTACGTCCATGCAACATTTCATTTCAGACCAGTGGTTCAGTGGTTTCAGACCAGTGGTTCTTGGTTTCTTACCTAAACAAGGGGCTTGCTGTAGCATGTCTTGCGACTGTGACAATTGATGACACTTAACTGATTAAGTATAAAAAAATATTATTGCTCAGTCCCTGTAATATATGTAGTCAGTAATATTATGAAGTCAGTAATTAATATATTCACCAGTTTAATTATACCCTCAATTTTATTTACACAATTTTTGTTACTCTCTCTACTAGCGTATGCCCGTGACTTGGGTTGCTTCGGTCGTGTTTATCACAGTAATGAGTATTGTATGTGTTATTCTAGACAATAAAGTAGCTGTGTACCAAATTTCAGCGAAATCTATCCAGCATTTATTGCTTCAAAGAATAACAAACACACATACATCCTCACAAACTTTCGCATTTATATTATTTGTAAGATATCCTGTCGCTAAGAGCATTTGAGGAAGCCAGAACTGTGGCTTCAAATTTGATACGGTATAACGATTTAAATCTTCTAGACGCATCTTCGTAATTTCGCTTGCAACCTTGCATATCACGAGAGAAGAGTAGGTAAAGGTAATAACCTATCTACCTACGATTTATTATAATAGACGACCCGCGTGGCGGAGCGGTCACCATACCGCTCTGAGACGCATTGGGTTCCGGGTTCGATCCCGGCCAGACATCTGAATGATGAATTTAGATTTCTGTTCTGGGTCTGGGTGTTTGTGTATTCTACTTTGTGTGTACATGGTATCCACGACACAGGAGAAAATTCTAGTGTGGGGTTATGAGTGTAGAAAGCGTTATTATTGAATTCGTAAAGTAGCAGTTTACCTTCCCATATTTCAAAAGGAGGCAATATTGTAATATTAATAACTATATTACTCCTTCAACGAGTATATTTACTACTTATAAGGTAACAGTATCGAAATGAGATGACTCACGTTTGTTTAAGACATATCTATAGCTTTGTATGTTAATTTAAATGACAAAAACGAGGTCGACTTAATTTATTTGTTTGTTCATCCGTCAAGGCTGGAATCGTATATTTGAAAGTTTTTATTCCCTTCAGGTCAGTGGGTAAGGACGTCATACGTAACGTTCTTCAGAAAACCTAGCCTACCTAGCAAATTGAAATAATGTATAAGATTTCGCGATGAACATTACCTACCTCTATCATGAAGCAGTTCTTGGGTGCGGGCGAAATATTGATATTCAATTTGAAATCGAGTCGAATAATTCGAATTTTCGAATTATTCTGAATTCGACGAACACTTCGAAAAAAAGTCGAACTATTCGAAGAATTTCGAATTTTCGAATTTAATATTAATATTTGATTCGGAACGAATAATTCGTAAGTTCTCATTATTCGCACACCCCTAGTGTAGTGTGGATCCTGGCCTTACGAGATCCGGATCAATCAAATTATAATTTTGAAGGTAGAACTCTTTGTGGTTCGACTCTGGAAGCACCACCGTCACACCTATTTCTGCCTAATAACAGCAGTGTTATGCGCTGCTGTGTTCTGGTCTGAAGGGTGTGGTAAGGGAGACATATTTTTTCGAGGCATTGACTAACCTTAGGTGAGACTTTGATCTTACCTAGGGTTGATTACAGACGTCTATGGGCGGCAGTAGCCACTGAACATCAGGTGGGCTGCATGCTCGTTTGCTACTTTCATACTATAAAAAGAAAAAAAAATACAGATACGCTATTACTCCTAAAATTAACGCACCCGTAATTTACTTTTAGTAAGATACTTCGTTCTATGTGAACTTTTAAAGAAAAACTTTTTTAGAATCGTTGTGATTTAACTCGTTGAAACAAAAATGCGTTACGAGAGCAGTTGTCGGCGCTACAACTAGATGGTACTGTACCTCTTTCTGAATAACGTAGCTTATATAAAAGCTCAGGCTTGTTTTTGCGAAATAAGATAACGAAATATGGGCTGCAGTGATGACTTAATAGATTTTTGAAAAAAACGTAAATCTAATTATATTATTACTATTATTTATTATTCAGAAGTTTTTCAGAAATTTCAGAACTTCTGTGTCTCTTTTTAATTTTTTTACAGAATCCTTATATTTCCTCACGATATTTCCTTCATTGTAAAGCAGTTTTAATTAATTTTTAAAAGCACACTATTACCGCCGTTAGGTTGTCACCGCTAATATCAAGGTAGTTTGCAAGCTCTTTTCAATGCTCGTTTTTAATTAAATAAAAAATATAAACAGGAGTATTAGTGAGGAGTTTTGCTAAGTGGTAGAAACAGTGTTCGACCGGGGAGGTACCACCTCCACAACTATTTGTACCTTGAAGCAGTAGGTACTTGCGATTCGGTGAGGTGTGGTTGCCGGCTTACTTGTATTTAAGGCGATCATCATAGTCCTCGGGAGTAGCAGCATCTGATTTCAGATCGGACACCTGTTTTATATAAAGTTGCTTACAGATTACAGGTAGTGACCACTTACTATCAGGTGGACTGCATGCTCGTTTGCTACTTCAGTCTGATAAAAAAAAAGTTATCTATCAACGAAGCTTAGTTTTCCAGGAATAAACCATGCAAGGTTGTTACGTGATTAAATTTCAGACGGGAATAGATCCTCCACGGGCTTTTAACTCTCACGTACCGGAAACAGGAATTCTTACTTACCGTCCTGTGGGAATTGTTCCAGGGCTGCTATTTCACTGTTTTTTACATGCTATTTATTTCAACCGTATAGTAAAAGGCTTTCTAAATTGCCACCCCTTAGGTCACATCCTCGGTTTACCATTTATGAAATTGAGAAATTCGTACAGTCCAGGGTATTTCTTTTATCATTTTTTAGGATTCCGTATTCAAATTGCAAAAATCGGAATCCTTATACATAGATTCGTCATGTCTGTCTGTCCGCATGTCACAGCCACTTTATTCGGAAACTATTAAGACTACAGAGTTGAAACTTGGTAAGTGTATTCTGTAAACCGCTTTCCAAATTGTGTACAAAAATGAAAAATATATTAAATTCAGGGGGGG
>MOOZ01000004.1:43203-56199 GCA_002930495.1 Cecropterus lyciades | reverse complement strand
TAGCCACTTACCATCAGGTGGGCTGCATGCTCGTTTGCTACTTCCATACTATAAAAAAAAGCAACGCAACAGTTATAGGTATGGCGATGGTACCTCCCCGGTCGAACTTCTACCACCTCTAAAATCGGATCTGTCGTTGGGACTGTAAAACGTTCCTTACGTTAGAACTCGTACAATGAAACGCTTGAAAAACATTATTCGTTTGATTCAATCGGGTAAAATAACGCAACTTCTGGATTGTACCAAATCCACAGGCAATGTTCCTATTTTCAGACAACAATACATAATAAACTACTGTATGTAAAAGCAAATTTACACCTGCTAAGGCATCAACTTACCAATCAGCACAAATCCTAAACAACTGAAGTACCTATCATTAAACATAAGGCTTCATGATAGCATCTAGTAGGTGCTATCACGAAGATTTATTTTTTATTTTCTAAGTCGAAAATTATTGCTTTTTATGTCATATTTTTAGAGCGTCACGTAGTCAAGTTTTAGTTTATAATATTATTTTTTAAATAAAAGTCGTCCACAAAAACCTCTACACAATTAAGTTAGTTAACACATATCTGAAAGCTCAAGCAAAAGTTTCATTTGCGCGCTGCAGCCGGGCAATAACAATCGTATATGAGCTTTTGGCAGGAAATGAAAAAGAAACCACGTTGCTTTTAAGTTCTTTCATTTTGTGTTTTCCAATATCTGCTGCATTCAATTAGTTGGAGCATTTAGCTTTTTTAGCAATGATTGCAGTTGCAGTCAATAATTTCAATGTTACTACTATTATAAATGAGAAAGTTTGTAAGAATGTATGTGTATTTGTCACTCTTTCACACAAAACTTCTGATCGGATTTCGCTAAAATTTGGCAAACAGGATACTCATTTCCGTAGACGTAACTGAAGCGCGTAAAGAAGCGGAAATAACCTAGTCTTTCAATATGTTTATTTTTTTTCCCCTAAATGCGCCCCGAGCCCCATCTCATACACCGCAATATGAGGACAAAAAAAAACATTTCGCCGACCGCTTCTTATGCCGCCCCTCCCCCCATCTCTAAGAAAGCTATAGCTACGCCCATGATCTTTGTTAACCGACTTCAAAAAAGGAGGAAGTTCTCAATTCGACTGTATTTTTTTTTACACCAATCTATACAACTCTTTACTGCTGGCCACTTCAGAATGTAAAAATTAAAACAACCTACGCTAAGTACAAATTCGTAAAGAAACATCTTTGACGGAATCGCAACAGCCAGAATTAAGCGCTTAACTCTAAGCCAAATGGCCCAAATAAAAAGTAAACCCTTATTTACATAGCAGAATAAGAATGAACTAGGAAAACAAAACTTTGGGACCTAACATCGGAATTCTGTACGGTTATGTAGAAATTCGGTCAACGGCCAAAGTTTGTTTAGCCTTTGCGTCAGTCGTTATCTTTTAGGACAGTTTAATTCACCGATCGAGATTTATGTGTGGGAACGAAGCTTGACGGTAATTTGGTTGCTTAATGTGTGGTTTGAACTAATTGTGTCTGTATTTGGCAGAACATGTATCTTTATTCGCTATACGATACTGCGGCACCGCCCGCGTGTAGGTGGAAACATTTTAGAAGTCTATATTCATTACCTGACTGCGTCAGGAGTGTAATGTTTTTCGAGCGAATGTATATATGTTTGTGTGTATGTCTATTTCCTTTCAACGCGCTACAGCTCAAACGGCTTGACGAATGGGGACATATGATATATCATTAGAATCGACTCAGTTTGGAAAGTAACTTAAGCTATATAAAAAATGGTAATTATATAGACAAAAATCCAGGTGGTAGAACCAGTGTAGTTCGACCGGGGAAGTACTACCGTCACATTCGGCGAGTGGTGCGGTGGAGTAAGGTGACGTAGGCACCAAGTCAAAAAATTCCTCGGTACACTCACCATTGTAAAGCCGGTAGAAAACGGAGCCTATGTTCCTCCGTAGACATAACAGTTTTAACCGGTTGGTGATCCTTGGGTCGTTGATGATTCGGATAGCGTGTTTTTGCACGGAGTCAAGTGGGTTAAGATGGTATTGTGGTGCTCCAGCCCAAGGATGCGAGCAGTACTTCATATGCGGCCTCACTTGTGCTTTATAGAACATAGCGAGTTATCCCCCAGTGAAGTACTGCCTGGCTCTGCTGAAAACGCCCAGTTTTTTTGATGCCACCATGACTTTCCCTTCCAAATGACTCCGGCACATCACATGAGATGTCAACGCCCAGAATCCCTACGCTTTTATCAATGGTGAGCGGAATTCCTTGGAACTTTGGTGCCATGAAAAATGGTATTTTTTAGCGGTAAACGCCCAGACTTGTGTCTTTGTGGCGTTGAACTCAACGAGGTTAAGTCGACCCCATGTCGAGACCCGCTCCAAAGAGTTCTCGATTTCAGACATAAGCCGGATTCTGCTTTCTTCCACGAGTGACCGAGAGATATCCACAGCATCTCCCGTGCTGTCATCTGCATAGCAATGTATGCTGCCAATATGTTGCAGCATGTCATTGATATGCAGAATGAACAATGTGGACAGAGCCTTGAGGTACACCGGCGTTAATGGGCGTCGTGTCCGAGCAGCACCCTTCTACTACGACCTTGATGTGCCGCTCAGACAGAAAACTGCCTATCCATGTGCATAACTTCTCGGGGAGATCGTAAGATGGTAGCTTCGCGAGAAAGGCCCTTTGCCAGACCCGGTCGAAGGCCTTTGCGATATCCAGGCTTACAGCCAACGTATTCCCGTTGCTTTCAATGGCTTGAGCCCATCGATGTATGAGGTACACCAGAAGATCACCAGCTGAACGGCCCTTGCGAAAACCACACTGGTTAAATAACTACGTCATCGAAAAAAGCTACATAATTTCAATTTTAGCAGTCAGCTCTTTTGGTTTTCATAATAATTTCTTGTTACTGAATTTATGAACTTGTCCATTAACGTATTAAAATGAAGTGAACATTGGCATGGTAATAGTATTGGAAATGAAAAATTTGATATTTTTTTCTGTTACATGAACGAAAGGAATAAAACTAGGTGGATGAAAAGTGTATAAAGATTTTTTTCTTAATATTGGCTAGACAGATATCTAAATTATAAATAAATAAAAAAATGAGAAATGAAAAACATGTATCTAAGTATAGCATGCGATATTTATTTATATGATTTGAATTTAATGATGACACATCTACTTCAATTTAATTATGTACAGCTTTTATCACTGTTGTAAGACAGGAAGAAGTGCGTCGGTAATAAGTGCTACAAGTTGCACAGCAATTTGTAGAAAAATAAAGGTAATAGAACTCTTTTGTTTCGACTCCGGAAGCAACACCGCCACACCTATGTCTATCTAATAACAACAATGTTGCATTGAAGCATTTCTGTGTTCTGTTCTGTAAGGTGTGATAAGGGAGATTTACTTATCCGAGGCATTCCATCTTAGTCTTCAGGAGTAGCAAAGCATCTGTGGCTAACCTTAGGTGAGACTATGGTCTTACCTAGGGTTGATTACAGATATCAATGGGCGGCAGTAGCCACTTACCATCAAGTGGGCTGCATGCTCGTATGCTACTTCCATACTATATAAAGAAAAAAGTGGACTAGGTGTTTTTTGTACTATGGTATATAAAAAAGCAACGCATCTGTGGCTTACCTCAGGTAGGAGTCTGATCTTACCTGGGGTTGATTACAGATGTCTATGAGCGGCACTTGTCATTGACTAAAAAGGATATTCTCAAAAGACCTTGTCTACGGAAGGCGGAGTTGCAATTTTCCTAAGAGAGCCAGTCTGCTGAGACCCCGTGATGGTCAATTGGGACGCATAATAAATTATATCCCACGGATCAACGGATTACTGTCTGCGGGAAAATTAAACATCTGTCGCGGTAAACCAAGTAAATTTATGCAAAATACGACATTAAGCAAGTCTTTCATCGTAGAGTTTATTTTTGAAGAAATTTCGTTCTTGGATATGCTTGCTTTTATTTTATTAGCTGTTTATAGATAAGTAGCTTTGATTTGTGAAGATAGAACCTTTTTTGGATCGACTCCGAAGGCTCCACCGCCCCACCTTTTCTGCCTAATAACTGCAGTGTCAAGTGCTAATGTGTTCTGGGCTGAAGAGTGTGGTAAGGCAGACATTCTTCGCAACGCATCTGTGGCCGACCTCAGGTATTTTTAATATAAACATAAACGCTTTCTACACTCATAGCCCCACACTAAGATTTTCTGCTGTGTTGTGGATGCCACGAACACACAAAGACGAATACACAAACACCCAGACCCAGAACAGAAATCTAAACTCAACATTCTGATATCTGTCTGGCCGGGGATCGAACCCGGGATCCCCTGCATGTCAGATCGGTATGGTGACCGCTCCACCACGTGGGTCGTCAATATCAATATATCTAATCTTATCTGGAGTTGATTATATATTTTAATTATGCAATTACTTAGTTTATATACCTAATCTATGTTCGAAATGAAATGAAATGTCTTTATTTTGCATAGGCCTACGGGGGCACTTACAAATTGTCATTTACAATATTTTTTCTTACACTACCACCGAATCGGAAAATGACCTCAACTAAGAAGATCCGGCAAGAAACTCAACGGGTTTGTCTTTTTTCTTTGGAATCCTTTTTTTAACCATCTTGTTTATTACATGGGCGTTAGAAGCTAGCTCCAGTATGTTGCCTTACTTACTGTCCAACTGATAAACACAATTTTTTTAACTATAACGAACATTTAAACATTTACTTTTTAACATAGGTCTTAAAGGCGAACACTCGCAGAATTTCAGAAACAAAATTACTAAAACCCAAGTTTCATGTTTAACACATAAACTATGATAGAAATATAATCTCTGTGTTGTTGGCGAAAAGGCTAAATTGGCGTGAAAATTCGACGCGCTAACACCAGCTGTGTCGCCTACCAACCGCTGGCGTTTATTAGGGTGTAAAATTTTGATTATGTGTTCGAACCGCTTTAGTGAAACGCGTGTGTTAGGATTTTCAACACATAATATATTGCTTATTGTTATCTACAGGTATTGAAATAAATTAAATTTGACTGAGATTAAATTCAATTGTATGGAAATAAGTTTTATTGTATTGTCTCTCTGTATATTGTCTATATGTACATTAAAGGTTATATAATAAAGCGCTGTGACTTACATTTTATAGTAGAAATATCCATCAACATTTTTTTATGAGCTTGAAGTAGGAAACTAGCATGCAGTCCACCTGATGTTACGTGGTTACTGGCGCCCATGGACACGTGTAAGGAACTTTATATACCTATCTATCACAGATGCGTTGCTACTTACGAGGTCTAAGATGGTCACTTCATATATAAAAGAGAGATGACATAATATCACGTCAAACCACGTGGCTAAGCGATCACCATTCCACCACCGGTCTGACACGCTGTTTAGGGTTCGATCCTCGGCTGAACACTATCCCGTATCTAGTGTAATTGTCTTTGTGTATCCACGACACCCATGATGCACAAAGAATCCTAGTTAGTAAGCGTTACAATTATTATTGATATCAGTAATACTACATATTATTAACATTATCCTCAGACAACAGCTTAAAAAATATGTTATTAAGTTACACTTTTCAGGGTTCCGTACCCAAAGAGTAAAAACGGAACCCTATTACTAAGACTCCGTCTGTCCGTCCGTCTGTCACCAGGCTGTAGCTAATGAATCGTGATAGCTAGACGATTGGAATTTTCACAGATGATGTATTTCTGTTGCCGCTATAACAAGAAATACTAAAACAGAATAAAATAAATATTTAAAGGGGGCTCCTATACGACAAAAGGGATAATTTTACCTTTTTTAAAAATAATTGTACAGACCCTTCGTGCGCGAATACGACTCGCACTTGGCCGATTTTTTGTTGTAAAGTTTCATAATGAGCTTAAATAGTTCAGAGTCACAAGAGGCTTCCTCCCAATTCGTCTTCGCCGAAATGCTCACAATTCTACATTGTACACTATTTAATCCGACCTCTCTACCATATCTCAAGGAACGTTTCCTTTTTCTTCACCTGTCCCATGATAAATTTCTTCGTTCCACTCAGATCCTCACTCTCTATACTCCTTCTCACACTACTTCTTTTTACAAAATAACTTTTACTGTGCTAGCAATTCATCTGCGGAACTCCCTACCTGTGTTAATTCGTAACGCCCAATCCCTTCATTCCTTTAAAAATCTTCTTAAATCCCATTACCTAACGCTATAACACTATTTCTGAATTTAATCCTTATGCTTTTTGCTATCTTTAACTTTATTTCATCTTACAATTTTTGCTGTTTAATTCCTAAAATTACCTTTTCTTTAACTTATTCCTTAATTTAGAAGCTTCCTCCCAATTCGTTTTCGCCGAAATGCTCACATTCTATCTCTTCTACACTGTACACTATTTATCCACTATACCTCAAGGAACGTTTCCTTTTTCTTCACCAGTCCCATGATAAATTTATTCGCTCCACTAAAAAACCTCACTCTCCATATCGCTTTACCTCTATTTCTGATTTTAATCCTTATGCTTTTTGCTATATTTAACTTTATTTTATCTTACAATTGTTGCTGTGTTTAATTCCTAAAATTACCTTTCTTTAACTTATTCCTTAATTTATACTTTGCACCAATACTTACCTAATATGTTTTTTGCACCCTACCTATACTTTATGTTCATACTCATTTTAACTCCGTGCCCTAAGGTTGTCTGGAAGAAATCGCTGGTTAGCGATAAGACCACCTTTTGTATTTTAAAATTGTAAATTTTCATTACATTATTTTCTCTTTTTTGGGTACAATAAAGTATATTATCATTATTATTATTATAAAGTATTGTCTGTGATAATAATGGGGTTGTTTGTATGGTACAAACAACTCCCTTTTCATATCAAGCGTTCGCATTGCAATAAGTTCAATTTGAAAGTTAAATTCAGTACAGCTTGTAAATAAAAATTCTGTAGTAAAAAAAACGAGAACTTAAAATTATATTTACAACTATCATTCTATAATTCATGTTTTTTTTATAGTATGGAAGTAGCAAACGAGCATGCTGCCCACCTGATGGTAACTGGCTACTGCCGCTCATGGACATCTGTAATCATCCCTAGGTAAGATCAAAGTCTCAACTAAGGTTAGCCACAGATGCGTTGCTACCCCTGAGGACTAAGATGGAATGCCTCGAAAAAGTATGTCTCCCTTACCACACCCTTTAGACCAGAACACAACAGCACAACACTGCTGTTATTAGGCAGAAATAGGTGTGGCGATGGTGCCTCCGGAGTCGAACCACAAAGAGTTCTACCACCTTAACCTTTACCTTATGTCTAGGTATTTAATAAGATTGAAGTAACAAACGAGCATTCAGTTCACCAGATGGTAACTGGTCGCTGCTGCCTAAGGACATCTGTAATCAACCCCAGATAAGATTAGTGTTTTAATCTTCTTTTTTTATTTTGTATTGTTAAGTATATTAGTATTGTTAAGTATATATAAGTCAGGTAAATGGGGAGCCTGTAACTTTGGACTCCCGCATAATGCCTCAGGGAGGAGGGAGCGGCTGAAAAACAGCTCTGTACGAGATCTGTATCTCGTTACAGACAAGGCTGAGCCGTCTCCTTTTGTCTCATTTTTTGAAAATTTCTTTCTTATTAAACTATGTGTAACTGTGTGCTCTTAGAGACAATAAACGATTATTATTATTATTATTAGAGTCTTATCTGAAGTTAGTCACAGATGCGTTGTTACCCCTGAGAACTAAGGAACGCCTGGGATGAGTATCTCCCTTACACCATACAGACCAATACACAGCAATACATAACACTGCTATTATTAGGCAGAAACAGGCGTGGCGGTGGTGCTTCCGGAGTCGAATCACATATAATTCTACCACCCCTTATCTGAACTCCATCATAGATGTGATGCTACTAAGGGCTAAGTTGGAGTTAGTTAAATGGACCTCATATGAAAATGAGCCGAAGTGAAATACAGAAATACAATTTATAGTAGACATATTGCTGCTTGATATGGATAATAATATAACTCAAAATCGCAAATTTTCCAGGAAAGCCAGATAAAAATTAACCATGCTTTCTGTCTTTATATTTTAAATGAACGAAGATGATGATAATATATTAAACGGCCATTAACCACCGTGTAATGAGAGCATCAAGTTTTTAATTCTAGACCTTTTTAAACTGTATCTAAAAAAATGATAATTTTTGAATTGTGTGTTTATTCATACAAAGTATCAATACATGAGAATATAAACTGGTTTATGCAAAACCATTCAGACGGGATTAAGGCAAAAAGCTAAATGACGCCATTGACTTACTTCTCAGAGCTAAAAGCATTGCGTGGCAATCTCTATAGCAAAGAGAAAAAGTTGTGTGCAGTTTGCATACATTTGACGTTATATCTTACCCGAGGGCCATTAAATATGCGGTTGGCATTGCAAGCATCAGCGTTGATCAGATTTCGTAAAAAAATTGCCACAATTTTCAAAAATGGCTTTATAAGATAAGATACAAACAATTGTTTAACTCTCAAAGACGTTTGCAGGGTAGAGCGTTTGACGCTTGAAGCAAGTTTCGTGGCCTGTGGCTTCAGTTTGTTTTTCGTTTTTGCTAATATTTTTATTAAAGTTATAAGACCTAAACTATTACGATAAAGGTGGTAGAAATCTTTGTAGGTCGACTCCGGCAGCACCACTGTGGTCTTAAGGGTGTGGTAAGAGAGATGTACTTACCCGAGGCGTTCCAACTTAGTCCATCTGTATGAATTTCTACCCCTGAGGGTAGCAACTCATACAGATGATTAGCCACAGGGCTAACCTCAGGTAAGATCTGGAGTTTATTACAGATGTTCATGAGTAGCAGTGGTCACTTACCATCAGGTGAACTACATGCTCGTTTACTAATTCCATATTGTAAAAATGACAAATACTTTTTTTTACAAAAATAAATTTTGTAAAACAAAAGTAAAATTATAACAAGTGCATAACGTCTTCTGCACATTGATACTAATCTTACTAATACTAAGCAACGTCGGACGTGGTAAGAGTTAGATGGATGAGCGTTAGTAGTTAAATTTATGCGCGTACTAATGCTTCGGAGGGCACGTTAAGGCATCGGTCCTGGTTATTATTATTATATAGCAGTCATTTAATCTTTGTTTTATACTTAACCCTACTGAAATTGACTTAACACAATCCGTACATTTGTTCATAAATCTTCTTTGGAACAGCGTTACCCAAGTTCACTCGCTCTGTGCTGCAAACAGCATTGATCATTAAAATCGAATGTGTGTGTCTTATCTTAGAAGACCACGAAATATCAATGCAAATTTTAGCGGAGTTTACAAAAAACCCTAAATTATTCTTTGGCACGCTCTACAGCCCAAACTCCTGACGGATTTTAACATATAGATTATCGTTGAATACTTCTTATAATACGACTCTGAAAACGGAAAAAGTAAAGATTTAAATATATATATTGAAATGAATATTAAATATTGAAAGGTGCTGCAGGCAGGGGATAAACAATAATCACAGTAACATAGTTAAAATATTAAAACAAAAGACCCGACTGAATGGATTGATAGCCTTTAGTTTCAGTTCATCGTTTAAGCGGAATTTCTGTTTTAATATTTTTAATAATGTTACTTGTTGCCATTTTACTTTATTGTTTTAAGGCACTCGGGTTCGATTTTTGTTTAATCACAATGCTCGTAAATTGTATTATAAAATATAATACAAAACATATAAAACGTTTTCTAATTACATCTTCCCGCTGTTTTCACTGAAACAATTTGTTTCGCATTAAAACTAAGAAAATTAAACCCTTAGATTACTTGCCCCTAAACCGACTCCGGAGGAATGTTAAAACTTATAATAAATCGTTTGCACCGAAAGACATTAATTAGTCTAAAGATTTTAATTAGTCTGGACTGCACAAGACGATAATTAATAAATTTATTATGAAATTGTAATAAACAGTTTTTTTATACTGTTACGCTACATCTACCTTTTTACAGTGTAGAGTTCGGATGTGTCGGAGATAGACAGCTCTCATCGACATCATTAGTAAATAATGGTTTTGTGGGCGTGTTTGAAGGGTAAATGCGTACAAGTAAAGTATTAATTTCTCTCAATACTATTTAATCATACTTCCAAAAAGTAATTATTATACAAAAAAAAATACAAAATGCGATTAGAGCAGCGGGTTCAAGGCAATGACCGCACACTTCCAAAATATAACGAAATTATGATCCTCCTCATCACACACACAAGGACTCAGAAAACAATGCTTTCTTAAGTTGTTGCCACTTTTCTGTGTCTTTCATGAACACACATCTACACCCGAAATACAAAACATTCATCATTTAGTAATGCCTGGATGAAAAACAAACTAAGCCTTTTTTGCAGGACAAAAAGATCACACTCATTAAAGACTTGTTATGTAAGTATAGAAATAATTTTGATGTTCAACAACCTACACGTTTTTGCGTATTACTCTTTATTTCTTCGTTCCCAACCACATAAAACTACCACACCATAAATAAATGCAACCATATTCGGAAAGTCTTATTGTATACACATAGGTGTATATATAAATACCTGAGTGTATCCACTTAAATCCCTTAAGAACTTGTCATACTACTCGTTCGATTGCAAGTTTCCTTTCTTGTTCGCTCCCACGGGCATATTTCTGGAAACAAACCACTATCTAAGATTTTTTTCTCCAATAAAACTAACAAGTTGATATGGCAGTGTTTTTGTTCTATCCTAGTAAGTATTTTTTGTTTCTATTTTGTAATTTATATAATCACGAGCTTTTTCTCGCAGCTCCGCCCGCATATGTGTAAACAGCTACTGTTTATGATCTCCTGGTATTTTTACTTGAATTTCTTATATTACTGTAATATTTTCTTATTTTAGTTTTTTTGTTTAAAAAGTATCCTATGTGGTAGATCATAAACTGTCCGTTTGCCAAATTTTATCCACATTCAGTAGTTAATTGCGTGAAAGAGTAACAAATACAAACTTACGCATCTATACTAATATTATAAAGCTGAAAGTTTGTTTGTTTGTTTGAACGCGCTAATCTCAGGAACTACTGGTCCGATTTGAAAATTTTTTTCGGTGTTAGATAGCCCCTTTATCGAGGAAGGCTATAGGCTATATATCATTACGCTAAGACCAACAGGAGCGGAGCACCAATGAAGAATGTTTGAAAAGCGGGAGTTTTTTTTCTAATGAAAGCTTCCGCTGCATGCGCTGCGTTTTTGCTTTATATGGCAAAACAACGTTTGCAGGGTCAGCTAGTCTATAATATAAGTAAGATTTATTCACCTTTGCTGACTACAGAGGCACACCATACCTATTTCTGTCTAATAAAATAATGAAATAGACACTTATACAACGCGATCAACTTGGTCTATGGGCAACGCACTTATGAATCCTTAGTAAAATTCTAAATCTTACGTGGAATTAATGACTGATGTACAATTAGCAGTGATCAGTTACCATCAGATAGCATATATGCTCGTTTCGTTTTTACACTAAAAAAATATGTATGAGGGAATTTAATTAATTTTACTTAATTATAACTTCATTATTCTAAAACTAATGATTTATTCATATAATGCTTAAGTTTCATTATAATTTTACCTAATTAAATTAGGATAGCAATTTTATTTTTTATTAATTTTGTCTCTATGTTCGCATATTTTATTCGCAATACCTAAAGAATACATTCTTACGAGTATGTCGAACCGGCTAAGAATTTAGTATAGATAACTTTTTCAAAACAATATTTAAGAAGTTCGTTCGTTCACAAGAAATTAAGTGGAATCTGTGGTGTACACCGAATTCCCCGAAGCCGGAAAACTGAGTGATTGGAAGCCACGGAATTTTAATTAAAAAGAAATTTATAAATTTGGAAGTCTAGCTGCCTGACCTAATTGTAAGAATTAGTAATTACTGCTACCCTCTTTAATTAAATCCTCCATTACATTTCAGTTTCATGATAGGGTTGTAGAAGTAAATAAGGTTCTTGATATATTAAAAGAAAACCCCTAAAAGCCCCCTAAAAACCTAAAACCGTAGAACTGAAAAAACAGTAAAGGCGTAGTGCTTTGAAAGTCATTTTGTATCAGGCGTTCGAAATTGGAATCCGAGATTAATTATCAAATTATATGAACAATATTGTCGTAAAAAATATCACTGAAAGAAAAAAGATAAAGTCTTGAAGGTGTTTAAAAATCCATCTCCACCATTTGTACTTGATCAACGTGGTGGACAATGGACAATATCCCAAAAAAAAGCTCCCCTCCCTCGCTCTGAGATGAGGGTTGTGTCCAACCGTAGGCTTGTAAGGATTTGCTAACATTAAAATTCATTATAAGGAATATTTTGTATACTTCTGTAGAGGAGGTTTTGTATACTTCTGTCTTTTGTAGAGGACGCAATCTGTTAGAAAATATTATTTTCTAACAGATTGCGTCCTCTTGGGCGTAAGAATAATCCCCCAGGGATAGTTTGGTTAAGAAACAAAGCCATAAATAAAATCTCTCTACAGTCTAATCTGGTCTGGCTAAACAATTTTAGTGTAGTTGAAACGAAAGCTGACGCTTTTGTTCAGTTTTATAAAGCTTAGCCCATAAATATTCTTACTCAGCCATAAAGATGAACATTCCGTTTAATTAAAAGTTGATTTATATCTCTTTTCATTTAATCTATAAAAGGATTAACCATGGACTTTATAATTAATTACATTGCTTTTATATAATAAAGTATGGAACATGCAGTCAAGCAGAGGGTTAGTGCCGACGTCGGCTTACATTCAAATGATGCGACCATCTTAATCTTAATGAAGGTGGTAGAGCTCTTTGTGGTTCGACTCCGGAAGCACCACCGCCACACCTATGTCTGCCTAATAACAGCAGTGTT
>MOOZ01000004.1:29781-39905 GCA_002930495.1 Cecropterus lyciades | reverse complement strand
AAAAAAAATATAGAGTCCACTGCTGGACATTGAACTCACTCAACGGGTATTTTATTTATAGCGTGTTGGTGACCACAGTGGGTATACAGGAAGATGCAGTTGCCCATCACTTGGTTATATTCTCTTAGTCACTCACTACGACATTCGAAATTTATTCTAATCATACGTTATTGAACGAAACGTAGGTTTTCTCAAGATGTTTTACTTCACTGTAAAACAGTAATATATTTTTTATACGCACGAAATTCTAGAAAATTCTGTGGTGCGTCTGGGATTCGAACCTTGAACCCTCGATTGAGCGGTCAAGTTTCAACCTTATTATTAACCTTATTATCACTGCACAAAATGGTACTTAGATCTTAAACGAATTGTAAATTATATATATGGAATTCAAGTGAAGATACCAGGCGATCATAAACGGTAGTGTATACACGTAATAGTCCGGTGTATTACTTAAGTATCTAGTTTGTACGGGAAACACGTGTCTCGTTATTAGAAGTGCCCCGAGCGGAACTTGAGATTAGATATTGCAGATAAGTGGTTGAACCTGTTACTAGAGTGCAGCAATGTAGTTAGTAATATATTATAAAGTGTTGTTCGGAAAACTTAACAAAGTAGTATTGAAGATCTTTAAAGTACTAGGACCAAATAAGCTTAAATAACATATAGTATAACCGAAGCTAAAAGCTACTAAAAAGGTTAATGTTTCGAAATGTGTGTCCACACAGTCGCTCGGAGATTATTGATAATATATTTGCTGTATTAGAAATCTATCCGCTCATCCCTACTGGGATTATACCCTTTCAATACTCGCTAAAAGGGTATCAAAATGTCTAGTAAATACCGGAAATGCGCTATCATTTTTTATAAGACTTAAGTAGAAAGCAAATATGCAGTTCATCTGATGGTAAGTGATCACTCATCGCTCATAGACATCTGTAATCAACCCCAGATAAAGTTGGCCAAAGATGAGTTGCTACCCTTACAATACAATACAATACAATAATCTTATTTGCATATCCTTGAGAAACTTACTCGTTCCATCTTGAACTATTATACTTACTTTATCTTGGGATGCCTAGGATAAGTAAGAATTCTCTTACCAGACCCTTCAGACCAGAATACAGCAGCGCTTAACACTGCTGTTATTAGGTATAAATAGGTGTGAAGGTGATCCCTTCGGAGTCAAACCACAAGAGTTCTACAACCTTCCAGTCTGTTAGATTGTAGAGTCCTGGTGGTTACTATGGCCTAAACTTTCATTCTGAGAGAATACCAGCAGTATAATAATGTAATGGTAGATAGGGCATAATATATACACAGGTCTGTTATAATACTAGATCAAGCTACAGCTTCTATATCTCGTTACATTGTTGGAAACCTGTTGGCGCTCTCCTATCGAACGTGATCTGATCAAATTATAACTTTGTATTAATTTTGTTTATATAAGATTTAAGTGGTGTAGCGTAGTGTAGGTAGGTATGAATAATGTGAGCTATGAATAAAGATGGAGACTAAAAGATATAAACAGTTAATTAAGTTAGTTTTATGAATAAACGGTTAAGCAACATTTTGAAGAGGTATGATTTTAGACTTAACCTATTTTTTGTTTTGAAGACGGCTTTGAAGAAATAGACGGATATCAAAAAATTTACATGAACAACTAATTACGTCAATACTTGGTTAATTAAATCAAAATACAGCATTAAAAAATTAATGTAAACCTATCACTATAATTTTGGAGTTTACTCCTTAAGAATCGATTTTCATATAAGACGCCCGCTATGATAAAAATATGAGGAGTAAAATCTAGTGATTGAATGAACTCGTTACATTTTTGGTGCGCAACCTATTGTGCGCACTTTTCCCTTTTTCATCTGTCGCATAGATGACGCTGTTTACAACAATTGAAACTTACTTCATATTTTTCATCCGTCGCATAGATGCTTACAACAACTGAAACTTATTTAAATTTAATTTTATTGCGCCTGTTAAGACAATCGTACTTAAGGAGTAAACTCCAGTCGTGCGTCGGAGCTGTCATACACTTTTTTTATTCTTACTTATTGGATACTAGCTTATTCCCGCGGCTTTGTCCGCTTCCGTCACATTTACTGCGGATGACCGTGATCTAACACAAATTACTCGTTAGCGTATTCTGCTTTAATCCAGATCATAAACATAGGTGTGCCATATTTCAGCGAAATCCGACCAGTAATGTCTGCGCGAAAGAGTAACAAAGACACACATATTCATAAACTGTCGGCTTTATAATATTAGTAAGATTACTACAAAGGAAGGCTGAAATGCCGTTTTCCCTGAGATTTTGAGCGTTCATTACTGTTAATAATAGTAATAGTACGTTATACGAATTTCTGTGGATAGTGGGTTATAATCCCGGGCACGAATCGTTTTTCAGTTTTAATTTTGTCAAAGTAACAAATATATGTTTTTTTTTAATATAACGACAAAGACAAATTGTTTCAGAAAATATGCACGCCTGTTTTTTCTACAAAGTTTGCAAAATACTGTGAAGTCTACCAATTCGCTTGACCATTGTTCCAAACTTTAACCTGAAACTGCGATGGACATTTTGAGAGACTCGTGGCCAACGGACAATAATGGATTAATGACCATTGCACCAAAACGTCGCAAAGACTGAATGTACTCGGGTTACGTCATCAACCAGTACAGAGTCACTGCACAACGGCACAGATCGCAGCCGCAAGCAACACGAAGGTTCATAAGGGTAAAAACAAACGTAGCGGGAACATTGCGCAATATTGCTTGCTGTGCAATATTTTTAGGTTATAGAACCCTTTTACGGTTCGACTACGGAGGTACCACTACTACACTTATTTCTGCCTAATAACAGCAGTGTTCAACGCTGTTGTGGTATGGTCTAAAGGGTTTTATGTCAGAAATTTGTGTGTGGCCGCAAATGAAGGATCCGCACCAAATAAAAAAAAAGTGTCATATATGTCAGCTCTGACGCACGACTGGAGTTTACTCCTTAAGTACGATTGTCTAAACAGGCGTAATAAAATTAAATTTAAATTAAAAAAAACCTCCAAGACTATAAAGATAAAAAGTCAAAAATAATATATATAGATGAGCCATCAAATTCGAACGAGTTACACATATTTTAATTACAAAAGCTGCCTTGCAGCAAACCCTATGCACGTCTTAATGGAAAAGTGCGCACCAAAAACGTAACAAGTTCATTCCATCACAAGATTTTACTCCTCATATTTTTCTCATACCGGGCGCCTTATAAGAAAATCGATTCTTAAGGAGTAAACTCCAAAATATTGAAACTCTTGATACTCGTATGATTTTAGTTTAATATTATCGCGGAATAGATACATTTCAATCCGTAACGAGTACTCATGATACAATTTTAATTTAATTACTGCCATCATAATCACGATGAAACTGCGGTTGCGGGGAGATAATCCATATACTTCGTCAGTTCAAATCAATCAGTAATCACTAAATATGAGGTGTTGTGACGAACTATGATATTCGTGAATGTACTCCACACCGCACAGTACACCACAATGTATAGGACTTCTGAACATAGTATTACAGAAAAATAACCCATTTTTAACACGCTTTTATTAGCTTCGGTCGTATCTATGTGTCTATGTATGTTTGCAACGGAATCTTTGGACGTGATTTTTACCCACTTTGAATGTGCGATTGTTTGGGGTGGATTAAGATATTTTATAATGACAATAATAACCTTCTAACACCCCACGCATTTTTTTCTTATCGCTCTATTTTTTTTTTAACTTATAGAAAATTATTTTAGATTTTTTAGTTCAGTTAGTTACAAAAACGTGGTTTTTAGTTTTTTTTTTAACGACTATTATTTATTTTGATTTCAAGACCACAAAAACATATTGTAGCAACATTGACACGCGTTGCATATTTTGTACTAACTTATCCCCGCGACTCCGCCCACTTCGCTCATTTTTGCCACGGTAGTGAATATCTTATGTGGTAATCTAGATTCTAGATCATAAACTATCTGTGTAACAAATTTCAGTGAATTCTGACCAGTAGTTGTTACGTGAAAGAGTAACAAACATACACCGATTCAAAATTTCCCATTTATAATATAAGTAAGGCTAAGAAAAAGCGAAGGTTTTTCACCCAAGTTATCGCTGCATTTGTTTTCACCCTAAATAAAATATCAATTTCAAATGCGTCGTTCCATGTCCTCGGCGTTAACCAGAGAACAGGTATATTTATTACAGATTACAGCACTGACCACAACCACAAGTGGCGTAGTAAAGAGTGGAAATTTAGTTTCAAAATAATTCCTTAGGTAATTGGATAAGTGGTGTCACACTAAAAGATCAACTAAGATTACATAAAAAAATTGCTTTCACTCATAGCCCCACACTAGGATTTTCTTCTGTGTCGTGGGTGCAATAGACATGCACAAGAGGAATACACCAACACCTAGACCCAGAACAGAAATCTAAACTCATCATTCAAATGTCTGTCGGCCGGGGATCGAACACGGAACCCAATGTGCATCAGACCGACATGGCGACCGCTCCGCCATGCGGGTCGTCAACATTGAAAACCCAATTAACCGTAACATCTAAATAAACCTTTACTATTCTTCGTTATGTAATTATGTTATGTACTAAGCGACCATGCATACCTGATGGTAAGTGACAATTGTTGCCTAAGATGGAATGCAACGGAAAAGTATGTCTCCCTTATCACACCCTTCAGGCCAGAACACAACAGCGCATAACACTGCTGTTATTAGGCAGAAATAGGTGAGGCGGTGGTGCTCCCGGAGTTGAACCACAAATTCGAGTTCTACCACCTTCAATATTTTAACAATGTAACATGTTTCTTTAATTACATATCGTTACAACCAATTTATTAGAGCTCAGAACAAAGTTCAGTTTTCATCAGTTTTAGATAAAATGAAAGTGGAATGCCATTTTGACGAATGACGCTATTAGCTGCACGCTGCGATTGAACTCTGTCACAGAAAATTAACTTTTGATAAATGCTATAACGAGGTCTAAAGTACCTAGGTATTTTTGCTAGACTTCGCTAGAAGGAGGACGTTCTTCGAACGCATTTATGTACATTATATTATGTACTATCTGAGCCGCGCGGTTATACCCGCGTTTAAAAAACCAAATTGGACTTAGTTACATATAGCCGAAATTTAAGACTTTATACAATTTTAACATTATAGAATTGTTTCAGAGAAGACTGATAGCAACTGACATTAGCGGCAGTGACGGTGGCTGCATGCGCGTAGAGCGCGCGCGGTTTCTTAGTCTTTTTTTAAAGTTACGTCTTATGACATCAGCTATCCAACAGTGAAAGTCCCGTCAAAATCGGTCCAGCGGTTTCAGAGATTACCCGGAACAAACAAACACGCAGACAAAAATTTTAGTAATCGCTTTTTGTTATCAGAATCGTATATACTTGCATATGCATTTGATAAAAAGCTGTTATTTTGATATTACAAACAAACACTTTAGTTTTATTTATATGTATAGATTATAGATGTATAGATGTCCATTTTTTTAGCTCGCGCTACACTCCAAACGGATTGACGGATTGTGACATATGTCATATGAGTAGAATCGTCTCAGGTTGGTAAATGACAAGACCTATGTATATTATTTAAAATATGGCGCCTCTAAAAAACAAACGACTATTAATTTCAGATTTCGCAGACGGGTCTTTTGTTTACATAATAATAATTTCTTGTTAAACGCGACTTTGTAAAAAAGAAGCAAAAATGCAGTCTTGAATGACTATAAATTCTTTCTTACGTGGAAATACATACACATATTTGTAAAGTTTACGCATGTCACTAGTTGCAAAAAAAAAGTATTTTTCAGGCATTATTAATGTTTGCATTAATAATGCAATACATTTTTTTGTGTGATACAAAATTGTCTTTTTTAACATTGTAGTGGCAAGCGTGCAGTGCACCTGATGAAAAGAGGTAACTGCCGCTCATGGACAACAAGCAACTTTACATAGAATAGGGGTTCTATCTGAAGTCAGGTGCGTTGCTTGTCCTGGGAATGAGATAGGCGTCATAGGCGCCTATCTCATTCACCCTCATTCACATTCAGTGAGCACCCATACCCTTTCACCGAAACGCTTCACGAATTGCTTCACGCTAGAAATAGATGTGGCTGTTGTACTCGTTCTACCACCTTGAAGATTTTATCCTATCTTAACGCATATCTGTTATCTACACCGCGGCACCGTGGCGTATGTTTGATAACCAACATTAGCTGTGATACCTTCACAAATAATTGATTTGATTTGTCAAGCCATTCACAATTCTTTGTAAAAACACATTTAAACGAACAATTTATTACACTCACGTGTAACACACCCATTCTGTAGATAGCACTGAAAGTAGAACTTGTCATTTTGACGAACGATGCTCTTAACATGTTTGCATTTATGTAAAAATAGCTCTCAACAAGTTTTAACTTTATTTTGCATAACTTAAAAGTAAAATTCGTCTTTGTGTGTCCATGGCACCCACGACACAGGAGAAAATCCTACTGTGGGGCTATGAGTGTAGAAAGCGTTTAAAATACAAGTCAATAGAAGTCTTTCAATTAATGTGTTATATATTGTAGAAGGAGTTAATAGAAGAAAAAATACAAGCGAGTTCTATGATACAACGAAGTAATAAGTAATTAAAATAAATGTTGATTTAGTGCATAATCCCTATGACGGCGCTCAACACTGAATATTTCGCTGGATCATGACGACGAAACAGTGTTCAATATGAGCGCCGACTTATCCATGGGCGACAGGGGCCACGTACCACCAGGTGGACTGCATGCTCGCTGCTACTTAATATAAAAATGGAGAGACCTATGACCAGAGGACCTAAACAGACTGATTGATGAAAAAAACATTTTATTACCATGTGATACCCATTCTGTAGATAACCCTGGAAGTAGAACGTGCCATTTTGACGAACGATGCTATTAGCTGCACGCTGCGATTGAATCCACGTCACGGGAGATTTACATGCCTCCCTACTGATAAATGCTAGAACAAGATTGGAAAGGACCTTTTATACTTTTTGGGTTCCGTGTCCAAAGGGTAAAAACGAGACTGTCCATCTATCCGTCCGTCTATCTATCTCTCCGTCTGTGTGTCCGTCCGTCTGTGCGTCCGTCCGTCTCATAATTTTTTGACAATTGCCAAAAAAAGCTATCACAACAAATTCAGCGCCTTGCCAAATTACTAGACCCATGCAAGAAAAACGCGAGTTTGGCATGTATGTATATAGCAAATATCAGTAAATAATGGAATGAAAATCCATAATGAACTATAATACTAATAAAATAAAACTAATTTTAATGATATATTCTGTGATAGTTCAGTTTTATTATAATACTCTTATTTTGTCAATATTTCCAAGTGCCTCCTTTAGCTGCAATAAGTACCTTAATTTTGTTGTGGCATGGTTTTAATGCATAACTGAATTATTTCTTGTAGATAACTTTTTTTATTTTTTCTACTTAAAAATCCACTTTTCTATGTGTTTTGCTTTGTCATTAAAGTTGATTTTACGATTTCCCTTTCAAGAAGCTCCCATGCATTCTCTATTGGGTTCATATCTGAAAAATTCACTCAAAAAGGTCACTCCAATACTTTTATATTTTTTGATTGAAGAAAGCATGTTTTAGTCTTAGCTTTGTAGCAGAAAGTGCCATTATGCATAAAAATTGGTTCTTCATCATCAGAGAACCAGTCTTTGAGCTGTGGTATGAGCAACTTAGACTCTAGGACTTTTTTATACTAATCCGCTAATATTTGACGACCCGCATGGTGGAGCGGTCACCATACCGGTCTGACACGCAGTGGGTCTCGGGTTCGATTCCCGGTCAGACAGACATCTGATAGATAAGTTGAGATTTCTGTTCTGGGTCTGGGTGTTTGTGTATTTGTCCTGTGTATCCATAACAACCACGAAACAAAAATCCGAGTGTGATGCTATAAGTTTACAAAGCCTTATTATATTGATGTAACTTCAATTTGCATGTGCATTGCAATATGATTCAAATTGCAGTTGAAATTGCTTCACTAGACAACATCTTCCATCACCATCATCATCATTATCATCCATCAACCCTTTGTAGTCCACGGCTATAAATTGGCCTCCCTTAATGGGGTGTTTGCCAATAGTCATCACACTTGAAGCGTGCGCGTCGGTGAGTACAGTACATGTTGCTGTTACTCAGGAGGAAACTGACATCCAACTCCTGGATTTTGTTATTTAGTCGCCTCCCGATACATTTGCAAGAAAAAAAGGTAATAGAACTATTCATGAACAACACCACGCGCCACACTTAAATAGATCTAAACCCTACAAAACACTATTAAACCAACCTTATTCACCAGACAAGTGATCCCGATTGTTCTTGAAATTAATCAAAAATGTTTCCACCTTAAAACGATTCTTCAATAGCATCAGATTTTTTTACAGATAATTGCCTCTCAACAGTTGAATGTAAATACATAAAATGCTACCCAATTTATATAAGGGAATACATACAGATACAGAATATTTTAGTAGAAAATTCCGTGTGGAGCCAAACTCCAGCGATAGACAGGAACCAATTTGTTAGATTGCTATGGATATCGATCATTGTGCCGACCGGTGGGTTTTACGAAATGCCATTTTTATGTTTCAATCCAGTAAAAGTCGTTAGCTTTATGTAAATACCTTTTATTTTTGTGTCAAAATGTGAAATTAGCATGATTCTTACTTGATGCGGTTGTAACACCTGATGTGGTCATACAGAAATATACATTTGCTATGAACATGTGTTAAATGAATGTATTCACAAGATTTTTGAAAAGTAAGTTATTCTCTACATCGGGTTGATATTGCATCAAAAAACCGTGATTTGGTACGGTGCAACGACTTAAAACTTACCGACGAGTTTGTTATTTGGCTTGTAATTTTACTTGTCATGCAACATACACGAGTATTCAATATTCTGATATTCCTGCTTACCCAATTTTGACTAATGAAAAACACGAGCCAGTATAACGTTCCGCAGGAACGCTATGTAGATTTTAGCCTGCTAATTTGAGGGTGACAGTCCTTTATCTTTAGTAATTTTGTTAACACCTAATATTGTTAACAACTCGTTTCATAGTGAGAAGGACTTAGGATATAGTCCACCACGCTGTTCAGTGGTGGTTAGGAGACACAATTACCAACTTCCGATAAGACTTTGATTTTTGATTGATTATTATAAATATCCATGAGCACCAATAAGCACTTACAATTACGTAGACTGCACCCTCGTACCCTGATATCATAAAAAAAATCTCATGAATTTTTCTTTCACCCTTAAGTCTAGTGATTAAGTAGAAAAGCCTTTATCTTTATCTATTTTAAGAGTATCATTTATCATTTTGTAATTGTTACTACAGTTATTATAGTTATTACATTACGACATAACCCCTTACTAACACTACTATATACAACTTGGTATAGTTAGGTAATTCGAAACTAGGTCCCCAAATATCCTTGTTTATCTTGTATTGGATTAAACCCCAACTTTTCCAATATTTTCTTAGCCCGATATTGCCAAAACCGTTGTTGATATTATTCTATCTGGTGGTGGTTATACAAACGACAATAATCCAGCAAATTGGGTGCAGGTCACGTCTACAGCTGGATCATATCTGATACTAAATTGTATTATTGGTGGAATAGCCTTTGCACCAGTGTTTGCTTTTGAAATGATAGCATCGTCTGCTATCATTATATATTCATCCTTAAGTGTTCCAATTTACTATTGCTACTTTTACCTTGAATTTTCTGAACATCATTTCAGGTAATTCAAGGTAAAAGTAGTAAAACAGGGGAGGTATCACCGTTATGAAAATGAAAATGAAAAATGAAAAATGTTTTATTGATCAAATAGACTGTTACAAAACAAGACGCAAGGGCCCCTGTACTGGGTTGGTTGCTCGTATTACTGGGTACCCCGCTCATCACCAGGGCAAGTAATTAATTTAATCAATTTTATCAAGTATACAATACAATATTTTTACTAAGTATAACCAACTTATTA
>MOOZ01000002.1:89635-100351 GCA_002930495.1 Cecropterus lyciades | reverse complement strand
GCAATTTGTTAATGACGAATAAAAACAGAATCTGTATAAATAGAAAGAACATAAGCTAGTTTCTATTCATAAGTGTTAATCTTGATAAATGAGGGGATTTCTACATAAGGATCGTAAAAAAATTTATAGCTTTTTTGTGAGGATGTATGTGTGTTAGTTATTCTTTTGACGACCCGCGTGGCAGTCACCATTCCGGTCTGACACGTAGTGAGTTCCGGGTTCGATTCCCGGCCAGACCAGACATCTAAATGATGAGTTTAGATTCTGTTATATACATTTCTGTGAATACACAAACACCCAGACACACTGGGTGTTTGTGTATTCGTCTTTATGTGTCCGTGGTACCCACGACACAGGAGAAGATCTTAGTGTGGGGCTATGAGTGTAGAAAGTGTTCCACGAAAAAACTACTGGTTAGATTCTGCTAAAATTTGGCACACATCTGTGCGCCAAATCATCTAGTTTATAACCTAAATTAATATATCGTCGTTTAAGTTCTAGCACCGCGTAAGTCGTTTTTGGCAATTTTTTTGGAGAGACAAAAACCGATTAATTTTACATAGACGCAACTAAAGTTCCATTTTGTACGTTTAATTTTCCATAATTTAAAGGTATTTCTGTGTCGTACCTTGATTGTGTTTGGACAAAACGTCGCGTATTTCGATTCCAATGACGATGATTTTCAAAATGTCATTACCGCCAAAAAATTACTTACGCGGTGCTAGAACTTAAACGACGATATACTCATTACCATGGTAGACGTGGGTCATAACCTAGTAAAACATAATTATATTCAGACAGTAGTATCTAGCGTAAACTTTAACGAAGTGAGAGAATTATAGAATTCAACCAGATTTTACTTATCGTCTCAAACTACGATCGTATAGATGCAAGGGTGCGGTCACACTCAGATAAATTATAGACCCTCCACTATCCCTCAATTAGCATAGATAAGATTTGGGCTCGGACCAAGACGAACCTTATCTGAGACTAAATTTATTATCCCTACTTAATTATCCTGTTATGTGCACCTGGATTAAATGTTTAATCAAGAACAATCATTACAACCATCAAATTATTGTCTCACTTTTGGGCAAGGATATCTCAAAATGAGAATTTGGGCACATTAAGCCATAGTCCACCCAGGCCAGGAGCACCAGATACAAGCACCGATCTTTATGACATGGATGTAGCAAACGTGCATGCCATCCACCCGATAGTAGGTGACCACTGCCGCCCATGGAAATTTATAATCAACCCCAGATAAGATCAGAGAGTTGTCTGAGATTAGCCACAGATGCGGTAAGCCTGAGGACTACGTTGGAACGCTTCGAATAAGTACATATATCTCCCTTAGCACACCATTATCATCAGAACACAGCAGCGCATAACACAGCTGTTATTATGCAGAAATAGGCGTGGCGGTGGTGCTTCCGGAGTCGAACCACATTAAGTTCTACCACCTTTAGGAAATATTACACGCTCCTTTGATACTTATTATTTTAAATCTTTAAAATTTATATAAAATTTCATACATTATAATTTTTAGATTGAAATATTGACGTTGCATAATTAGTAAGAGCGAATAATATAAAATGAAGCTTCTATATAGACGATAATTATCCTGCCAAATTCAAGAATTAAATATTTGCTCATTAAGTGAGTAAATTAGCGGACATATATCATTATTTTTCAATTTGCATCACAAAGGATTTACCTTCTACACTGCGAACATAAGATTAATCATATTTTATTTTATAAAACTCCACGTATATGTCTCAAAATGGATAACTTGTCTGTCTATCATAATTAAATAAGTCGAAAGATATATTGTTATATATTTTACAGCACCAATTTATGTGTATATCTAGATTTATGATGTCTCAAATTATGACAACTGGTTGTTTACTGAACTGATTTGGACACGCTTTCGTGCAAAGGCAGAAAACTTTACACTAATGTAAATAATAGAATTTTACCCCGAAAATATAAAAAATAAAATCTACTTTGAAAATATTCTTTTGGTAAAATATTCACGCGGAATAAATCGTAAAAAATATCTTTGCGTGGCCAATATATTAAACACATTAAAGCAACGATTAAGTGATGTTTAAAAGAAATTATAATAATTGCTTTATATTAAAATGTAATAAAATACGATTTATTTCTGTCATTAAATAAGGAGGGATTATGTAAAATCGGTAATTACAGATACGTAACGCAATTCAAACGGTGACCTACAGTTTGCTTTCGAAGTCTTTTCGAAATAACGATTTTATTAAATGCTTACGCAAATATTATCGATAGATTTTTTATAGCTCTGAAAAGCTATGTAATCAAAAGTAAACGTGTATTCACCGCACCTTTGGCTTATTCACCCATTGATGATAATTAGATTTTAAAAACATCCATTCTTAAACTCATAAAATACATAAGTGTAGTAAAATACGCATAATAATATATTATACTTTACATTTTCCGGTACTATGACGCGTGGCTTTGCCCGCGTTTAAACACAGCATCTCGTAAAGTTTGTAGGATAATATATCATAGGATCATGTATAATTTCATATCTAATTGAGAAAGATTTCTTAGAAACGAATTTATATTTCCAGAGCCGCTTCATTCATTCATTCAATCAATCTCTTCAACTTACTATTATTAAGAATCGGTAATTTATATTTCAATGTCAGGAGCACATCCCTAACGTAATCTACACCGGCGACTTCCGTGAAATTTGCTCCTAAATCACGGATTACGAATTTGAAATTCGAACAGGATGTTCTAAGAGGGATGTTGCGACCTGTCCCACGACCCGCAGGTGACGTCACGTGGTACGACAGCGTGAAATAGACCTTATGTTTACCGATTGGAGTCTAAATATATTCGATGAAGTTTCCCCCGTGGGAACGTTTACGCGACCACGTAAACTTTTTTCCCTCATTGTGACGATTTCCTTATGATTCTATGCTTCTTTGTCGGTGATTTATTGCATTCCGATATTAGTACTCAATGGCTTTGTGTCAGATGCATATTTTCTGTTTAGGGGAGGTTTTGCAATTGATCGCTTTTGTGATTTTGTGACTGGACACTGGATATATGACTGGGAGTATGCAACAAAGCGTTGGTGATTATCTTATGAGGGATTGGGATAAACGTTATTTTCAATTTATTCATACAATTATAAGCGAGTCGAATCAAGGAGGGTACCATCCTTGATTCAACTAGCTGTCACTACCGACATACCTTTTTTTGTCATTAAGCAGTTTTATCTACATATTTAAGGGCTACTTTGTTTTGGCTTTAAGTCTGTTGTAAAGGATATATATATTTACAAAGCCTTCTCACTTAGTCCTTAGGGGTAGCAACACATCTGTGACCAACTTCAAGTAGGACTCCCACCTGAGGTTGATCACGATGTTCATGACCGACTGACTTATCTGAGAGTAGAGCACGATCTCTCAGAGATGTTCGAAAAATTAATATGTAGAGTTAAAATATGTTACTTGATTACACATCTACAGTTCTACACTCTACATTAATTATTTTTTTGCGTAGTACAGGTTGCACAGTAGAACATAGTACTGAAGACAGCCATTATTAGAAACATCCACTGTAATTTCATTAGGAACTCAATAATAAGTCTGTCTTATCAAGAGACAAGCGATGTTGTTAAGTTTTATCAATATTGATTTAGCTGTAAACAGATTACAAAGAGATCACGTCAAATTTACTTCAAAAACCTAAATTTACATCAAATTAAGTTAGATATTTGTCTGAATTTTATGATTTATTAATAAATTTGGATAAAAATATTGATGTATTCATGTCAGTTTGATATTTAACAAAGAATGTAAAGGTCTTTCATAGAATTTAAACAGCTGCTGAATCCTATTATTACACAAACAGATATGGAATTACCATAACAATGGTGATTTACCAACGGTCATCTCTCGGTGCATTGACCACTCCCCTATTAAGGGTGATACAACCCCATACAATATACATAGAGTCGAAAAGACTACGGACAGAAATATTAATATTGGATTATATATCAATTCTAGTTTTATGTATAGTTATCCAATTTTAATAAATAAAGTCCAAGTCGCAATTAATTGTCTATTAAATTAAAAAAAAAATCATCGGATCTGATCAGTACTTCCAGAGAATAACGCGTTCAAACAAACATACAAACAAAGACAAACTCTCCTTCTTTATAATACGTAAGATTATGATTTAAGTATAGATTAATTTTATATGATATATTCGTCACTTATACAGTAATTTAAAATTGAATAATGATTTAAGTGTAATCCAATGTTACAATTAATTCGCAGATTTATTTACAAAAAAAGTAATATCTCTTCTTTAAAACCAACGATGCCGACGACTCTCTGATGCTGTATAATTATATTCATAGGCTATCTGTGAGCTAGTCCATCTGCCTCATCTCTTGCTATAAAGATGGATAGCGTTACTACCCTTATCGACTGTGGGAACGCTTCGTCTAAGCGACATGCCACAAGGCTTTGTACACAGCATTACAGAATTTTCTCCCCTATATATTATAAAATAAAATACTGTTAGTATTTTAAAATGTGAACTCATATCGTGTATTTATACCATATGTGTTCACATCTTAAAACACTAAGTGTTATATAATACCTGCTAATAGTATATGAAGATGTGAACACATATGGTATAAATACACGATACGAGTTCACATTTTAAAACATTTAATCCACATTTTCGGACACCATTTCTTAGAACTAAATTTGACCGAACTTCTAAAACTTATACTATTCACTACCTGCGCAGGTAGGAACTTATTCTTTATTAGTCAAATAGATAATAGATAGTTCACTTAACAATAAGTTAAATAAACCTTTTTACCAAAATAGTTTTTAAGCTTGTACCTGTCAGGTATATAATTACTCACAATTAACTGCTTATAGTTACGACTTACTGACAAATAACTTAGCAGTAATCAGTATTCAGTCTTAACTTCAATGTCATTATCAGCAAAGATATTAATGTGTTATGCTGATGCTTAATAACTAATAAACAAAATACTTAGAATTTTAAAAGTATGTAGAAGACCCATACAAACTTCGTTTGAAACGTCCCACCTCTTTTAATAAACACCACTGATATTTATAAAATGATGTGCGTGTTAGTAATTAATTATTTTGGTAAAAAAAAGCGTTAACCTACACACCCGAGACTTTCCTTAAAAGTTTGTAAAGTCTACCAATACGCTCTTGGCCCGCGTGGTAGACTATGGCCTTAAACTTTATTTACAGATCTAAAATGAGTACTAAATTCATAAACTGAGGTCTACATTGTATATTGTTAATGTCTACACACTACACATTTGACGCGGATTCTAATTAAAATTAATAATCTAAGGTCCAAACGTCAATTAATTATAAACATAAACAGAAAAAAACAGAAGTCATACGGTTGACATTTCCAAAACAATTAGCGGTATATTATAATTTTGACATTTCGTCCGGATTCTTAATACTAAGAAATAGAGTTCATAATCCTGTGTTCCGAAGGATAATTATGGGTTTTGATAGGGCAATTTGGTCCTTGTATAAAGGGCGTAGAGGTCAAGTTGTATTTGCTGATATCGAAGTGAAATTTCTGATCACCTGCTACGTTACATCATGTTTTACACCATTCATGCGGTGCCACAGACTAAACAACGACTAGACAGGACGATTCTGTACCCTGTGTCGATATTTCTACCCCCTTGCATGGAACGTGGTCACGATAAAACTGCTATATGTGATTCGGCAAAAATTGGACTTACCAGATTCCAGTTTTCACTAGAGGACAGTTATCACAATAGTCTAAACAATAATTTAAAAACATTATATATTTCGTAGGAAGAAACTATGTACCAAAACATTGTCTGTTAAAAATCATTAAGTACCTGTTGAAAAGCACATATTTTCCAAATATAAATACATTTTTCGAATCTTCAAAGACTGACGTGAAGATTCGAAATATTCTGCAAAACCTAACGTATTTTGGATTTACAGTTAGATCTAGATATAGAAGTTTAATTAAACTAGAAGAATAAAACAAATCAATAGACTAAAAATCTACTTATTGTTCGAACTGCTCTGAAATAGCTAGAAATTCTAAATAAACGAGTCTAATCAGCTTATCCTTGATAATCGGCTGACCCTTACATTTAATCCTTACTTCTTACCCGTCGAAATCTTTAAACAACAGTAATAAACAAAAGCCATTTCTATCCTTTTGAAATCATCGCCGATCCAGAAACTACAAAACAGTTGCAGTTATTCTTTAGTACGCCAAAACTGGTATTACTCGAGACAGGGACAGCACCACCCCCGCCGATAGGAGCGACAGAGACGGAACATCCGTCACTTCCTGCGCCCGCGCACGTAGGAGACTTTTTCGTTTTTATTGCATGTCTATTACGTATTTCTCGATTTCTTTGTTACATCAATTGAGTAAGTATATAGACTGTATACGTCGAAACTGTGCCGTAATACGCGTTTTTGGTCAGTTTTTTTAATAATCAAATAATTGAGCTGGCTCTACGCATCTACTCTGTAGGTGTTGAAAAAATATGAATTGTACTCTGAAAATTATTTAAATGAACGTTTTTACTGTAATGGGAGTAGAAAGAAGTATCAAACGAACATAAGCACTCCTGGTATAAATTAACTTCCGTTAATAATAATAATAATAAAAAAATAATAAGGTTTATTTAATTCCATAAAAAGTATAGCTTTACCTTAACATTGAATATTTGGTAATTTAATAATGTAGTATTTTAAATTGACTATTACAATTATTTCCAATTAAATAGTTTCAATATTACAATTAATTATTAATGTAATAAACGTCCGTTAATAGTAACTAAGAAAGCTGGTTACCGATTCTAACAGATCTTTAAAAGTTTTCATACATTATTGTATCAAAAAAATGTTAAAAAGTATACATGTATATTGTAAATGTATACATTGACGCCCCGTGTGACGGAGCGGTCACCACGCGGTCTGACACGCAGTGGGTCCCGGGTTCGATCCCCGGCCAGGCAGACATCTGAATGATGAGTTTAGATTTCTGGTCTGGGTCTGGGTGTTTGTGTGTGCGTCTTTGTGTGTCCATGGCACCCACGACACAGGAGAAAATCCTACTGTGAGGCTATGAGTGTAAAAAGCGTTTAAAATGTATATATTCTTACATTTAAGACATTAATTACATAGACGTGATAGGATTATAATAGAGCAATGTGGATTTAATTAAAATAATAGATTGTTGCCTATAACAATTCATGGACCTATTATTAAGAAAATTCCACCAATTACCAATCCATTAATATTAGTAATTATCACAAAATACCTAACAGATTTTGTAGTTACATTCATTTAATACGCTTCATTGGACCTGTTTAACATAGAAGCTTTTTTTTCATTTTACTTTGTAACTTATTTTGTACGTCATGTAAAAGAAATGACTATTTATCTAAAGATTCTTTTTATTTAAAAGATATGCAAAATATATGAAACTTCATAGCCCTGGGACCAAAACTGTGCAAGCTGTACAGAATGTACAAAATATTACAGATTTCTAAAGATACCCATGTAGTGGTAAATCAATACCATTATCTCAAAACCACTATAAAAATGAGTGATACCAAACAACAGGCAGTTTCTGCAAAATACCCGCTAAGTTTAAACAACTATAAACCTTATTACGAGGCTACAGAACATATAACCCAATGAACACGGTCCAAATATCTCAACAAAACGATTACTAGACATCCATCAAGCAAAATTGAACCATAACTTGATCAAAATAAAACAAAATGTACTTCAATTTTAATCTTAATTCAAGTTCAATACAGCCTCAACTTTGTTCACTGAAAAAAGGACTGATAGCGTGTGTATTACGGTGTATTATCCTTCAGAAAGCGATAGGAGCTTACGGTCTTTTGCGTCTGCTTGTTTGCGTGCTCCCGCGCATCTTACGGCAGCGAGCGGAAATCTTAATAGGTCCTGGAACCCGAACTAACGATGGGAGCCATCGATCGAATGCAGTCTTCGTAATCTATTTTACTTGGATTTTGTGGTCAAATTGCTTCGAAACATTGTTTTCCTCTTACTGATTACTTTTAGGAGGAACACATTGTACATAAACGATAAATATACTGGTGTTTGTTTTTTTTTATAGTATGGAGTTAGTAAACGAGCATGCAGCCCACCTGGTGGTAAGTGGCTACTGCCGCCCCTAGACATATGTAATCAACCCTAGATACGATGAAAGTCTTACCCAAGGTTAGCCACAGATGCGTTGCTACCCCTGAGGACTAAGATGGAATGCATCGGAAAAGTATGTCTCCCTTACCACACCCTTCAGACCAGAACACAACAGCGTATAACACTGCTGTTATTAGGCAGAAATAGGTGTGGCGGTGGTGCTTCATGAGTCGAACCACAAAGAGTTCTACCACCTTCAAAATTTAAATGGTATCTTACTAATATTATGAATGCGAAAGTTTGTGACGACGTATGTGTGTTTGTTATTGATTCACGCAAAAAATACTAGACGAATTGTATATAGTATAACCTAGATTAACACATATGATACTCATTAGCGTGGTAAACTTGACTGAAGTGGACGGAGCTGCGAGGATCAGCTAATACTATATATTTTTATGTTGTATCTCAGTAAATAGGCATTAAATTAATAGTAAATACTAGTGCTGGCCAGAGAATAGAAATCATTATTATTTTTACTACTAAAAATAAATAAAATAAATTAATATTTTTTTACTTTTTTATTACAATTTATTTAATTGTATAAAAAGTAAATTATTTTAACTTATTCTGAAGTATCGGAAAGATTGCCGACGTTTGTGACGCTGTAGAAAAAACATTACTATTAAAATTATGCAGATGGTTCGGAAATGAAAAATTCTTTTGAATAATCAATTCTTACAAGAATATTTTTCCTCTAAGTTATACTCAAAGGTGTCTAAACTTTAAACTAACTGACCAGTCCGTATTTAGTCTGATACTAAATAAAGTCTAGCCATGTCAACATGTACCTAAGATTTTACCTTTAAAATCTGAAGCCTCTAAAACCAAACTTGAATACAATTTAATAGATCCCTGTTACAATTCACTTCATCTTTGTTTAATGAAGCTTAATTAAACATATTTCAAATAATCGAATCAACACCCATCAAAGTTTACTAAATAAGAAATAACTTAATAACATATAACTGAACAACAAATAACTTTGTTAACAAAAAAATGTTAAAAAACATAAAATAGAATCGGAAGTTTATGTTATGTAATATTTTTTGTTTAAGCATCTCCTATTATTAATATAACCAAACGATATTATATAATGTGAATAATATTCATTAATATTTATGACTCGCACGCGTTGCTTGCATGCAATATTCGAGTTTTTTGTGCTTTGATTTCTAACACTTGACAATTTAATTTATGCATGAATACTTATATAATATATTAGTGTGTTTCTATGTGTATTGTGGTATTTAGGGAACTGGATTTTGTTTTGTCAAAATATAATTATGATAAAAATGCTACTACCACAAGTATTTTATAAAATTTTCATATATTAAATACTTCTTGAGGCCATTTCTACATTTCGTTACTTTATCTGTGGCAATTTTCTGATTTTAGTTTTAAATTGAGAAACAATTCCACTGTAGGTTTTAATAGCTTTCCAAACAATTATATTGGACTACAAAAAATATGATGAACTTTACACAATAAACACGATGTAAACTGTCGCTATGAAAGTTTTTTTTTTGATCACTTAAGGGCTAAGTTTGTTATGTTTTTATTATCTGCGCGTACAAAATCGCGCGTTATAATGAGTGCGCCAAGTCTATTCATTATTGAGTCTATAACGTCATTATAACGCCATATTTGCACAAGCGTCGATCCGCCGCATCTGATGAACTAGAGGTGCATTCACACGATACACCACTTACTAACTTTTTATATCTCTACCTAATAATAAGGCAGACGAACTACCTGATGGAAAGTATCCGTCGCCTAACATTTGCAACACCAGAGTTACCAATGTATCGAACTGAAGGAGAGTTCTTTTTGCGCTTTTCTTGACGAGCCCCATGATAGCTCTCCAGGAATATGGCGGAAGGAAGCTCACTTACTGAACTATAATATAATTATACTATTTTATTAAAGTATCAAAAGCTTCAATGTGGTAGAAGCCTTCGTGGTAACCATCATGAGATTTCTACATACACTGGTGGTCACTTATAAAAGACATTCGACGACCCGCGTGGCTGAGCGGTCACCATACCCACACAGCGGTCACCACAATGGTGAGTTTAGATTTCTGTTCTGGGTCTGGGTATTTGTGTATGTTTATTAGTAGAATCCATGGGCTCAGCAATTGATTAGGTTTTGATAAGTTAAGAGGTGCGGTAAGGGAGAGGCGTTCCAACGTAGTCCTCAGAGCTTAATACACTTTTGTGGCAGATTTCAAATAGTACTTATTGAATACTATTTGGGGTTTATTAAAGATACCTATTTGCCACGGTGGTCACTTAAGATCAAGTAGAGTCCGTGCTCATCAGATCCTAAGGATGACCCATCAGAAACTCTTGAAAACCTACTTCCTGGAGGTAGTGTTACGTAGAAAAGCCTTTTTTCGCCATTATCC
>MOOZ01000002.1:73357-85452 GCA_002930495.1 Cecropterus lyciades | reverse complement strand
ATAAGATATAAGATAAAAAAATAAGATATATATGATTCTCATATATATCTTATTTTTTGATGATGATCATATCAAAATCATATATGGTATGTCAAATCTTAACATGTTTATGTAACGTGAGTTTTTACGATACTGTGACGATACCACATCGCGACATTTTCTAGCCATCGATTAATTTTGATAAACGCAAAGATAAAGTACGATTTAATTTTTCCGGACAGGTTCCGGATATCGAAACGAGTTTAATTAATCAATGGACGTCAGTTTGACGTGCTGTCGTTTGGTAAAAAAATGCGTTGTCTGTGGGATCGAACATTAGCTCCTTAGAACTGGTGAACTTAGAACTTGTTTTCCTGAAAACCTGAATTATGTCATTATGGTTATTCGTAAAAAATTATATATAAAAATGTAAAAAAAAAAACACAGTCAAATTGAGAACCCCTCTTTTTTGAAGTCGTTTAAAAAGCATATTAAAATGCCATTTTTTTTTTGTAACTCGGGCTACCACGCTCAATCTAACTAATATAACCACATTTTTAATGAATCAATTCATATTTTACACGTCATTTAATACTTTAGCTTTATAAAAAAAAAAAACATTATTTCGTAGATACTGTGTGATTACAAGACAAGCACGATGAAATTGGGGGTCTATTACATAACAGATCTACGGGTTAGCAGTGACTTGTCTTCTTTTTTTGTGTGGAAGTAGCAAATGGACATGCAGTCCAGGTAATTGGCCACTGCCATTCATGGACATCAGTAATCAACCCCTGATTATATCATAGTCGTGCCTAAGATCGGCACAGATGCGCTGCTACCCTGAGAACTAAGTTGAAAGGTCTCGGACAAGTATATCTCACTTACTACACCCTTCAGATCATAATATAGCAAAGCTTAACACTGACATTATGAGAAATAGGTGTGACGGTGGTGCCACCGGAGCTCCAGAAAGGGTTCTACCACCTTCAAGCTACTAGTTAGCTCTACCCTTATCTACAAATGGGATAGTCAAATGTTACCAGTTCTTGATTGAAATAAGACTATCATTTATATTGTAACATTAAGCAAAACTAAAACTTAGTCCTTAAAAATCAATTTCGACGTAAAATCGATTTATCGATGTCGCCACATCGCTATTAACGTAAATGACTTAGAATTATTAATATTGTAATATTTCGAAAAAATATCATCTGTCAAATCGTTCGGTGTTTAGTAATATAGCTGATTTCGCGCTATTTACCCAAATTACCCGGTTTTTTGCGTGGTTGCGGCAATATTTGACGCTCGGTTGCACCTGACATTGGTCTGACTTTTTGTCGTCTGAGGTCATGAAGAAAAACTTCGATTTCAAGATCGATATTTTCTATGATATAATAATAATAGATTAAGAAAACTCTAGGTTCGAGTGGAAAAAACGAAGGTGAATCGATACAATCGGTGGTCGCTGCGTATCTCGTGAATCACATTTTGTTACATCGTAACGGGTAAACTCAGTAATTTATTATGCAATAAATCTTGTTTGGAAACATTGGAAAAAATAGGTATAGAGTGAGCTGTGTAGAGTCTGTCTTGAATACCACCAATTCCTCTCCTGCCAAGGATCTCATAAGAGGCGACTGCGGGACTTGTCCCGGTTTTGATCCAGGAGATGGACAATAAACATCTTCCTATGTACACGAACACCCACGTACATGAACACCCACGAATGGCTCTAGATATATAAAAGACTAACTGTGCCCCTCGGTTTCACCCGCTACTACATAAGAAAAAAAAACAAACAAACATAGCGTGATGTTATACAGCCTATAACCATCCTCAATAAATGGACTTTTCGACACAACAATGATTTTTCAACCAGTAGTACCTGATATTAGCGCGTTCAACCAAACAAACTAACTCTTCAGGTTTACAATATTAGTATAGATAAAATAATGTAGTTGAGACAAGTAAATGTATCTATTTTTTCACAATAATCCTATCGAAATCGTTTCAGCCATTCCTAAGATTAATTATTAAATTAAATGTCGTAATAGCAATATGATAGTATGATACAAGTTATTACAACATCGATTTAATATGCCACTTTGATTTTCTGCATCAAAATAAAACTAGAGGAAAATCCCATGGTCACACCATTATCAATCATTAAAAATACGATGGTTCGATTGGCCATTAAATTGGAAATACATTTGATTTTATGGTTATGTAGTGACCAATCTAATTTATCCAATTCTTCTAATTAATCGATTCGCAATTAATTTCTTTTATTGATTCGGTTAATGCTTTGAGTGTCCTTAATTGTATAATTAGGGTTGGAGTGGAATTGAAATGTGGAACCACGTGGTGCAGTTAGCGTAACAGTCTGATACGCAGAGGGTACCGGGTTTAGTCCCCGGTCAAGCAAAAACCAAATTAAGAATTGTTGATATCAATTACGTTATATACTTGTCTTACTAATGACTTGATATCCGAGACATAGAATCCGATTAGAATGTGTTATTGTCAACTCACTTATATAATCAGTTATTATCGGCTCACTTATATATGAGACGACCACTTAATCCTCGGGAGTAGCAACGCATCTGTGATCTACTTCAGATAGAATCCCTGTTCTATATGAAGTTGCTTACAGATGTCCAGACACGATAAAGAAATTTAAGATTAATTAAGATTAACAAAATCTTAAATTTTAAATTACAATTTAAGTTTTTTTTATTATTATCCAACAACAACAACAAAATCTTAAATTTGAAAACACATGAACACATTGATCTAAAAAAGTATATACATTTTGAAACATACACACATGTAGTATTTAAAACATGATTATCAGCAATATGAAAATAAGGGTTCAACTTGTCATACATACTAAAATTGGGGTGCATTCCGTATGGGTATGTATACAGTAAAACCTTAAAATACATCTGTACGCACAAATCTATTCGTCAGTCAAACGCGAGATTTGAATCATCCTCACATGTCCGAGTAGTTAAGCCGGTTGCCTTAATTCGTCTATGTTCGGGACATTTCATTTGACATGCACAATATTCATCTTATAAGCAAGACCTAATGAGATATCTACCGCAAAGTTGGTTAGGATGTCCATATTTTCGGCCGAAATTTTGGACAATGTTAACACGACATTTTTTTCGGCCGAAGTTTCAGTCTGTGTTTAAGTATTATATAATTTTGTAGTTTCGGACAAGTCTAGTCTGCTCCGCAGTCGGTGGTTTCATCCAACCTTCGTTATTTACTTCTGATTTATTAATAATAGTGTAAGTAATTTACCAACTTTATACGCAGTGATTTAAATTTGACAGTTGTTTCGTCGGATATTTATGTCGTAACTTTCGGACGAATCCGAAATCCGATTTTCATATCAGAACGTATAGACGTACATTAGATCTGATTCGTCCACTAAGTAGTTAGTGTTCAGTAGATCTTTTGCAAACCTTAAAAAGATTTGTCTGGCACTTTGCCATATACTGATTACTTTAGACCCTTTTATTATTAATCCTTTGTGTATATTTTAAATTTAAAATTTCAACTTTCGGTAATCGTAAATCAAAGTTTAATTGTCATGATCTATTTCCTCATATTTTCATTTTTATTATATAGGAACGTTTCCTACTTTTATTCAGATATATAGTTATTTTTATTTACAATTGTATCCAAGATTAATCGTTCAATTTTTCAAAGTTGGAGCACACCCAAAAACGCCATCTAGGGATTTAAAATTAATCCTGTTCCGCAAAAACTATGCCTTATTAGGGGAATGCCTCGGGCCGAATATCCTCAGATAAACAGCTGAAGTATGCCACCGATTTATAATAATTTTGGATGACAACAAAAACGGTAGCCGGCCAGTCGGGTCCCCTTTTTGCTACCCTCCATTTTAGTCAAAGAAATGTGCTTAAGAATGTAAATAACTACGTTATCAATAGTGCTCTGAAAAAATTAATAATGCTAATTCGTTAAGTTAACCATGTAATTCATTTATTTAATTTTCTAAAGAATACATAAATCATAAATACCGAATTTATTAATCAGTTACGAGTGACGTAATGAAAATATTTTAGGTTTGAAACGTAATGCAAGATACGGTAGAAAATATTTTAAGGGAAAATAATTTCATGAATAATAATAATAATTATGGATTTTGAAATTTTGTCTCCTGCCCCACCTTATTAAGTACAACCTCTTAATATGATATTACATACAAAATTTTAAACTTTTTAAAATGTATATTTAACTATGGAAGTTGAAATGAAATATTCTTATAAACACGCTGATGAAAATACGACTTATTTTAGATATCGCACAACCAATTATATTATTTCATAACATTGAAATACAGATAAAAATTTTAGTGACATCTGTTGAAGTCAGAGACAAATACATAACGATCTAGAATTTATATAATTAATTGTTAGGAGTGCTAACAAACGCAATATCATCCTAGTAAGAATATGTATAGAACCCAACCCAACCTAACGCTAATTACGTAAATTTTAAAAACGTAAATTCTTCAAGAATATTTGCCAAAAAACGAACCAATTGTATCACAACAATTTTAAGTTTAAAAACAACGAACCATACAAATAGGTTTAAAAAACAACAATTTATTATCCTTAATCTGTTATAGCAATACATTTTGAGATAAAAACAAGACAAACAACCTCCCCTCGAGATGACGGCGCCGCTATTTTTCCTTAAGGGGTCAGTGTAAAATGTGTCATAATGAATAACCACCCTTAATACCCTCATTAATCCCTTGACCCTTCTTACAACCTACGGGTTTACGAGCTCAAAATCTCTGTCAAAAGAAGACACGTAACACTCGAAATCCTTAAAAACATTATTTTATTTAAGTAATATTATAAAGTGGAAAGTTTACTTTTTCACGCATAAACCTCTTGATGGGATGGGATTTCATTGAAATTTGGTTTACAGATTGTTTACGGCATGGATTAAAATAGGATACTCATTACCGTGGTAAACGTGACCGAAGCGGGTAGAACCGCGGGTATATGCTAGTTTCAATGTAAAATGCTGTCATGTGTCTTAATAGCAACTATTGCTTTATCTACTAATACCAACTGCATGTTATGTTGTTCATTTGTATAATATAATCAACTGAAACGTGAGCAGTCTTACCGATAATGTTACTTCTTCTGAACCTGTGTTTTCTGATGGCTTTCAATTCCTAAAGTTTATGTGTCGTCGTAAATAGTTATCTTTTATCAGTGTAGCAAATTGTTGTTATTATACATTATTGTATCATCATATATTAAGATATTATCTTCTAATAAATCTTCTTCACTTATATCTTCTGCGAACTTTTGGTCTTTTATTTTCGTCTTGTTTACTTTGGTCTTTCCACAATGAACATTCAGGATCTTATTGTCTTGTAGGTCACCTTATCATAACTAGTTTATAGTTTTAACTGTGTGCGTGTGAGTCTTGTCTGTATTCTGTGTCTGTAGTCATACCTTTCATGCATTATTTTCATATATTAGATATACAAATCATTGGCAAAATCAGTCAAAATTTACGTAATTAACCAGGTACCAGGAAGTGGTGATAGGCGTGGCAGGAAAAAAACCATTTCGGACCCTCTGGATCCAAGTGACCCAGGGTTTCGATATCCAAGGAGTGCTAGCGATCCTACCCAGTGGGGTCTGCTCATGGCCTCAGATCACGAGGTTGGTGGCTCGATTGTAAGACAATCTTGGTCATCGTTACCCAGTAAAGAAACAAAGCTAACCGAAACCAAGTAAAGGAAATCTTTGATGATCAGTATTTGGTTTTTGTCAAATTAATTGAACTTTAACGTAGAATGGTTAATAAGTAAACCTTTTCATAAGTTCTTTAAATAAATGACCTCACAGACTGTCTTAAATCGTTTACCGTTCATGTGCCGTTGTGTTTGACAATCCGACTTATTTATTATGGTTTCTTGTCGTATTTTTTTTCTTACTTCGTTCTTTTGACGCTTTTTCGTGTGTTTTTTCTGCCTGTGTTTCAATTAAGTGTTTAATGTGCTTCCATAAATCATTAATGCTATTAGTGAAACAAATTGATCAATTTGTTTAATGTTTTTACTGTGTTGTAATGTGTTAGTTTTGTTTTAGTTCTGTGCTTCAGTGTATGAGTAACTGCGCTCTTAATTTTATTATCTAGATACTTAAAATTATCGACCGTATTGGAATTTTTACTATAATGCTTCAATTTAACACAGATTCCTTTGAGGTGAATCGATCCTTCACGAAGTCCTATTAAAAGTCAGCCACCACCTCGAATTTCCAGCCTCATGCCATTAAGTAGTGCTCCAAACTTTAATTATGTTCAGGCTGTGACCAATCGCGTTCGTGTCTCGCGTTTCTGTCAAGTCATCCGACGTGCTACCGTATCCTATAGCTCTAGTAAACTAAGTCGCCCCGCAACCATCGTTGCCAGAATCAACATTATCATCTCTAAAATCAACCGGTCAGAGATCAGAGTCATTTGCACTCATGACGAAATCACGGACATTTTAAACTCCATTCATTGCTAAGCAGATTTCGACGACCACTATCGAAGAATGATGACGTAATTTGAGCTCTATTTGCTGTTACCCCAAGATTAATATCGCGTCGATTGCGATAATAAAATTCGATTGACGAGTTGAAATTGAGTCGTGTTTCATCAGCAATAGATTCGGTGCCCGAAGGAACGTGGCCCATAGTTTCATTGTTGGGCGGTGAATAAAACGTGTCGGTAGGATGACGAGCGGGTTTCAGCTCAGAAACTAATTTGGAATATCACAATGAGTATCAATGTTGTTCCGAAACAGCCTTTTGAATGTGCGAAGAGTGCCGGCGTTCTATTATAGATGTACTTGCCGGCACGCGCATACCTATCTCACTTACGCATAGTTTATGCGAAAATAGCCTGAATCTTACACTTTAAATAAGAGTGATAGTACAATCCTCAACAGATAATTAACGAATAAATTATGCATTCTGTAAAACGCACACGAATTTCAAACATAATTACGCGAATCGACCAGTAGATTAACTTTGAGGAAGTCTCGCTGATCAAGGTGCGTGAAAAACGCCGTGAAGGTGGCATCCTGCCTTTATTACCGTCTTCGTCTCTTGAGCAAATAAAAAATAGTTGTTTCGCCCGCAACGAGTACAATTTGTTCCGGCTACCTGCGGATGTCGTTCAAGGGCAAAATTCACTTTCTGATGAGTCCGATGATGAATTTTAAGCAGTTACATACAAGTCGAGTTATTTACATGCGACTTTTTACACCTTATTGTCGTATATGCGCTAATGCGTGTCAATACGTCTTGTCTGCCTATTATGTGATAGTTATGCATGAGCTACTGCATATTTTTCGCTCTACTTTTTGTAAACTTTTGATATAGAACTACTAGTTTTTGTTAAATAAACTATTTAAAATATGTAATCGGAAATAAAGTGTTACTTGGCAACAGTGTTATCATTTTTTTTCTTTAACCTGAACCGAATAGAAAGGACTATTAAACATGGCAATAAAATATTAACGAATGCTTATCTCATCATTCCAGGTGTTCGGTTCCAAAGCAGACCTTCAGCTGCACACGCAGATCCACCTCCGAGAGGCGAAGCCGTACCGCTGCACGCAATGCCCGAAGGCGTTCGCCAATTCCTCGTACCTGGCTCAACACTCTCGCATCCACTTAGGAATCAAGCCGTACCGTTGCGAGATCTGCCAGCGCAAGTTCACCCAACTGTCTCACCTGCAGCAGCACATCCGCACCCACACAGGTGATAAGCCGTACCGCTGCACTCAGATCGGCTGCACGAAGGCCTTCTCTCAGCTCTCGAACCTCCAAAGCCACAGCCGCTGCCACCAGACCGACAAGCCCTTCAAATGCAACTCCTGCTACAAGTGCTTCACGCACGAGAAGGACCTTCTCGAACACATTCCTAAACACAAGGAGTCCAAGCATCTTAAGACCCACATCTGTCAGTATTGCGGCAAGAGCTACACTCAAGAGACGTACTTAAGTAAGCATATGAATAAGCATGCCGAACGAGCGGATAAGCGGCCGCCTATATCCGCGTTAGGATTGAGTGGTCTGAACAGGTCCTTGGCGGCAGCTGCGCCGACGGCGACTCCATTCGGCGAGCATCCGTACTGGCCCAAAGTGAGCCCGGACTCAGCGGCTCACATGTCGGACGAGGGAGGATATCACCAACAGCGGGAGAGCGATGATCATCACGAGCAGCAGTTACAGCAGCAACGAGCCCTGTTCACGCAGCATGAGAGCCAGGACGACCGCATCCAGCCCCCAGTATCGTCTGCGGCGAACTCTGCGTTCACACCAATCAACTCAATGGCTCCTCACCTAAACGGTCTGTCGCATCACAGCGCGCTCCCCACGCGACCTTATCTCTACGACCCTCTGCATTTCCAACAAGGAAAGCAGCAGCCGAACTCCTTCCCGAATCAACTGATATCGCTACATCAAATACGGAACTACGCTCACCAACCGTCGGCACTCCTGCCCGCTGAACACATCCTGCCTCACTCCCTAGCTCACAAAGACAAGCAATAACTCCCTTGCCGTTCCCCAGTAGTTACACTTAGTACTTATGATGGTATTATTAGACTTTAAAGTAACGAAATATTATTAAAATGTTTAGAATCTCGCTCTCGAAGACAGTGGTATTAAGAATGTATGAAATACGAAATTCGTTTATCGTTAGTGAAGCGAAATTCATGTTTTAGACTTATATCGATTGTGTATAAATACTCTGAATTTTGTGAGTAGATAACAAATGTATGAAATGTGATTTCAAATAATGAATCATAAATGAATGGTATCAGTTATTGATTAGTTTTAGTTAAAGCGCAGTAATAACTTACTATGGATGAAATAGGCGTTTTGAATGATAAGTAACAACCGGTTTAAGATTTGCAGACAAAATTTATTCTAGACTGACTGGTACTGGCTTAACGAGAAACTAATTTATAGCAAGGAATGTTGGTAATCAGCAATAATGTTTCCTGAAATTGTTCAACTTGAAATTTAATAAATACCTAAATAAAAATAAATGCATAATAAAAATGGCTTTATAAGCATAATAAATTTCCCTAGGTGCCCTGTGAATTTCACAATTTCGACCTTTAACGTACCTAAATGTACTGAATATATCCTATTTTACTTTCTAGTTACATTTTACATTACAAGTCTTTTAGTGAACTTGCATCACAATTATCTGCCAAATTATATTTTTTTTATATTTTATTTGATTGTTATAGGCGATGTTGTATAACGAAGTAAAATGGGAGTTCCTGACAAATTACGTAATAGCAATATCGATATCGATAAAATAGATTGTGTTGATTCAATCACTAGTGCTACCGTAGAGTATAGAGGACTTGAAAGGCGTTCCGACAGTTAGATCAATATCGATAATTCAAATTCTTAATTCAATATTATTCAAATTAAGTCCTTATTCTTCTCTCTGTTCTTCGGTAGTGTTCTTCTGTTGCATTTCAAAGTATTCTTTAAGATAAAACTATGCTAGACGCAGATCTCTTAACACCCATTAGCACTCAGTTCCTACTTAGATCGAATATTTTATTTAGTAATTTCAGTAACGCACTTCGATTAGGTTATAATTTGTACAGTTTTAGAAAATGTGGTCTTCCTTCAGGTTCGGTTTGTACTTATCTTACAACTCTGTTACGTTACGTAACTACGTTAATATAATTTGTGTCAAAGAAATATCAATTCATATCTATATTCTTTAATCAAGAAAATAGAGTTACAAGTTGGCACATCTCAGTAAACAATTCTGTTAACTCATTTTATTATTATAAGTTTATCTATGAATAATAATTAATATTATTTTGTACTTAAAGTATTCGTTTTGTATATTATTCTCTTATTAAATTAATCATTAATGATTTAAACGGAATCATCTATTTTACAATTCTGAAGGCTGAATACATTTTCTATGCGCCCTTGTATAATAAAATTGTAAAAATCAACGGGTGGCCAAAATCTCTTTTTTTTCAATCTAATTCGTACTGATGAAGGCACATGTACATATTTTGTAAATATAATAACTTTTTTGAGAACTTGAAATTTATTGATTTTTTTTTAAATCTAAACTGCTTATGCTCAATTTTATTAGGCGTAAGGTGACATCTGGTAGCTGGAAATGGAATTATGTCTATAGTATTCTAAAATATTTGTATATCACTTTTTTAACCGTTTCATTTTTTAAAAAGTGACATCCCAGTGTGGTATAAGTTGGTGAATCCAACTTTAAATATTGTTTGTACTTAAACGTTGAAAAATCCGTTAAATTTTGTTCAGTTCTTGTTGATCAAAATCGAGATGAAGGCGTTGAAACTTGACCCAAAATTTACTAGTAAAGAACCAAACGATAGCATAGAAACAATAATGACTATGGTAATAATAGGTAGCTAATAAAATAGTTAATGAAGAAAATCAACAGAAAAGCTAGGGATATATTTATAAGGTAGATAGTATTAAAGAAAATGATCTTAAATATATTGGCTACCTTATAAACTCGGTTGTGATCAACAAGTCTTAATTTAGACTTATTTGAAGTATACGAAATTGTTGATTTGTTTTTCTAAAACGAACGTAGTGGTAAAGAGTTAAAGAAAATGTGATAGGAACGGATTGAAGGCGAGTATTTTTCGAAACACTTTCGTCTAAATTAATTTGCTATGGATCTTTGATTAGGTTATAAATTATTAGGTTGTGGTTATTTGTGATCTGGACGTTGGATTCCTTAGGAATCGTCGAAAAGCCGTCTGTCTCGTCACAAATTTATCCAAAAGCTATGTTTAAGTTCTTGTACAAATCACAGTACATTTGTTTTTATTGTAACTTACGGCAATATTATCTCTTCCGAATTGTTTTATAGTGTTCGCACTTTATTGTATAGTTGATGACATGACAATGAGCCAAGAGTTTATCAATGTTTATTTCTTCGGTTTTAAGGGAATAAAATCGCCAATATCTCTCTATTGTAAGTAGAAATGTGATATTGTAATTGATTTTCGTTTAGTTAAGTGTAAACTTATTATTATGATTGAATACATATTTTTGTAAGTAATTTCGTTTTACGATAGTTTCGCTTTGTCTAGTTCCCGTTTAAGATAATAGATAAAAGTGAGCGAAATCTTTTTTGTTACTTAAAATTGATTAAAAATTAATTACAACTATGCCAAGAATAATATTTATTTTATTTACACCCTCAACCTATATTTTAAGTACTTTAAATATTAATTAGAAATAAGATGACTTTTTTATATTAACATTTACAAGACTTTATAATCAAGACTATATTTATATCCAATTACATACAATAATTTAAACATTCGTAGAACAGTAGGCATAATTAATTGGATTACGATAATTAAGTAACGCAGTAACAAAAATACACATTCGTAGTTTTATTCTGTAACGTAGCGGTGGTGAGATGCTCTTATGTGGAGAGGTGCGGTGACGAGAGTGGTGAGATGAGGCGAGGGGGNNNNCTATCATTATATTTAAAATAAGAATGAGAACAATATAATTTAATAGTCAAATATTCCTAAAAAGTGTATTTTATTTATTGCATGTCCTTTCCGTCGTTATAATTCACATAGTAGGTAGGTACCTAATTCGCAAATAAATTTAAGTTTATAAGTCGGTAGTAACTTTGTTAGATGGACTCCGAAGGTACCACCGCCACACCTATTTCTGTCTGGTTGAAGGGCGTGGTAAGGGAAACATACTTATCAGATCCGGTTCAACTTACTCCTTATCGGTAGCAACTAGTGTCTGACCGATGCTTCGGCTTTGACTTCGGGTACCTTCGGCCAAAAAAACCAAAATGGGCCGAACTTTTAAGAGCGAAAATTAACGGAACTGTAACGAATGTACGACTCCGCGATAAATATTTTGAAGCACAGAGGTACAAACGCACACTCCCTTGTGAGTTTTGGGTCGTCAGTTGTTTGAAATACGTATTATTCCAAAAAATATTATCATCTGTAACAAGTAGCAAAGTAATTATCAGTTCTAGAA
>MOOZ01000002.1:55649-65699 GCA_002930495.1 Cecropterus lyciades | reverse complement strand
TTTGTTATCAGTATCGTATATACTTCGATATGCATTTGGTAAAAAACTGTTATTTTGATATTACAAACAGACACTTCAATTTTATTTATATGTATAGATGTAAGACGTGTAAGTTTTGATGGAAAAAACAATATCTGCAAATTGCGATGATAACAACTAAAATAAATAATAGATGTGAAATTTGTATACGACCATTATACAAATTTCAGTAAAGGAAAGGGCAAGAAAACCTTAGGAAAGAAATAGGATTAGTAACGATTAATAAGAAGACGCCACCAAGAGACGACTTTAGTGAAAAAGCTGAGGTTTAGTATAGCTCGGAATAACTGCCTGTTGTTGATGTCTTTCGATAAAAGAGCACAAAAACAGTAAAATAAATCAGCTATTTAAGCAACCCCTGTATTTTCGAAAAAAAAACTTTCTACAGGGTACCGCCGAAATTAAACGTTCGGGAAAGTGAAGCATTATCAATTTTTATAACGCGTCGCGGAACTTCCGCAAATATTCATCTTGGGCTGAAACGTCATAAATTATTGAGCGGGCGTATGATTTACAGCGGTTTCATACTAGCGACTGAGAATCGTTTAGAGCGTTGATATGTGAAATGAAATTGGCTACAAATATGCTGATTCCCAGCTGCGTTGTGCGTTAACTACAGCACACCCTTCAAATATTAATGTAATTGAATAATATATAAAAAGTGGACCTTTTTAGAGTTTAAATTTTTATGAATGTGAATTTGTACACCAACATAGTGGACTTAAATCTTTAAAGTAAATCGGTGATATTACAACTCATTGTTTGTTTGTTTCTTCCAACTATACTGCCTAATCTATCGAGTTTGATTGGAGTGTTGCACAATAAAAAACTAACTTATTGCAGCAAGAGATCACTAGGTATAAGAATAAGAATAACGCTTTCTACACTCATAGTCCCACAGTAGGATTTTCTTCTGTGTCGTGGGTGCCATGGATACACAAAGACAAATACACATCTCACAAGAAATCTAAACTCATATCGGTATAATAATTTAGTTCCAGGCAATATTCCAGCAAAATATGACTTGAGTCCCCTAAAGGTTACGAAAATTTGCGTTTTATTCATTATATTTTCAGGGTTCTCTGGACGCATCCAGGTCTAGACAACAAATTGACACCAGAACGATAATTCTTATAAAAAACCTGTAAAAGTGTAGTACGAAAAATAAAACATAAATTATTATAGCAAGCCCGACTATTATTATTAAAAAATAATAAGTTCATAAGAAGTAATATTAGTTGTGAAACGCAATAAGTTAAACCTTTATTATAAAAAAAAACCTTTTTTTTCGTCTCGATGAACAACCCCAAATACTTTCTACCCCGATTAAACTTATATCAGACCGCTAACGCTAGGTACAAAATTTAACTTTAGACTAATATTATCATGGAACTGATACATTTTAATATGTTATGAGTACTTTTTAATATGTTACTAAATTTACACTTAGATATATTTTTTCAAAATCGACCTAGCCATTTACTAGATATAAGAGGTTAAAGTGAGGACAAAAAATTCAATGTTGTCAAATATACCCAAATGGGATTTCAAATGAAAGAGGATGACGTTTATATTACAATTAAATGTGTTTTATAAAAATCCAGTAGCCAGTTACTAAATATGGTAGTTCAAAGTGCGTAATTTGAATTTACTTTGACTTTACTGATAATTCGACCCAGTTACATGGATCGTGGTCACGGTACTAGTGTGAAACCTCACTAGGTGAAACCATGAGCGATTAAAACGCGCTAGTACAAAAGTTGTGTTATTATTCGTCGGCAGCGGTCACGTGCGGTCAGTCGGTTTTATTGCGTTTTTTCAGAAAATTGTGGTACAGCCGCGTAGCTGGCAACACGTTTTCTCCGATAAAGTTTTATTAAGAATAATATGGCAACACTGCTGTGCGTGTGATACCCTTTGTTTTGCTAAAGTTGGTGGATTGTCGCTTAGGTCCATACATATAATGATATAATGAAAATGAAAGTGAATATTTCCAAAAATATTTTTTGTCTGTCTGTTTGTTTGTGTCTGAAATCGCATCAAGCTAAACCTACTGAACGTAATTTAAAAGATTAAAAATCTGTCGAAGTAACGTTTAATTTTTAATTTATTAAAATCTCTATACTGTATTAAAAGTGAGTGTAACGCAATATTTAAAAAATTAAAGTGTCTGTCTGCCAAAAACATATCACAGTTTTATGATGACATATGATAAAATATTCTTTATTCATCATATGTCATCATAAATGTCATATGATGAATGACATCATAAATGACATATGATATTTTATTTTAAACATAACATTACTTTTGTTAAAAAAAAACTAACGTGTAAAACGTCTACACAAAAACCAAGTAGAATTCACTACGAAAAATTTGAAAATAATCGTTTTGGATACTATTTTGTCTAATATTGTTTCAGTTTCATCGTGCCCGCGATACATGCATGCACGTCGAAATATCCACAGTAAATTAATTTACCGCATATCGTAAATGAGCATTACATATTAAAATATAATATTTCCGCGACAATATTTATTTACTTTTAACATAACTATAAGTATATACAATACACAAATTAAATAAAACTAAAGGAAACAAGACATACGCACTATAAACACGCTAAAGAGAAGTGAAAATTAAAAATTAAACAAAGAATCCAAATCGCTGCCTCTCGGGAGAGTCGCAAGAATGTTGGCTGCGTTACCTCTTTAAATGACCAACATTAGTCCAAAATAATGTGAGTCTAAAATCATATACACGTTATTTAAGTCACATAAACGCCCCCGGAAATATAACGGTAGAAAAATCTAAAAATCGGCAACGGTGCGGACGGTACCATCATCCATCATAAATCATCCAAGGCGTTGGACAGATCATGTTCACACGATAAATCAACTGACCCCAGTAACAACGAATAGATAAAAGATTTAATAGTCGAAGCTATGGGGCTGAATGGACTTGATTTGCGAATTGTTAGGATAGGGAAACGTCTTGGAGTTTTGGGTGTGAAACTGAACTCGGTAAAATGTCCAATGTCTACATGTCCTAATAAGACCAGTGTTTTTTAATCTTTTTATGACACGACCTTTTTCGTAACATGACTAGCCCTCTATTATATTTTTTTTCACGTAACATAACAAGTATCATTTTGTTTTCAACTCAAGAACAACTCTCAACTTTTTCCTAATGTTTATCTTTTTAAAGTTTATTATGTTTTAACTGAAGTACCGAGTCTCTCGCACTCTCTAGCGTCCCCCCTCCCCCCCTCCTACAGAGGCATCGCAACCTCCCAGGAAATCGCGACCCACAGGTCGAAAATTGAACCTCGTAAACTCGTACCAACAGCACAGCAACTTTCTACCTGTTATCTGTTATCTGTGTTGAAGTTCTGATTTATCTCGAAATGACTTGTTTTGACCAGACTTTTGCGAGTCGAATTTCTAGACAAACCTTACAGCCCAGAATATTACAGCTGAATACGCTAGGTAATACATATGCTAGGTCGCAAACATATCGCTACCCTATCATGTTAAGTACCACAGCTACACCTATTTCTGATGTGAAGCAGTTCTTGCGTTTGCTTGCGTTTTTGAAATTTAAAATCAAGGATATTTTAAATTATTGCTCACGTTCATCATAAAAGGAACCCCTGTACCAAATTTTAAGTTTCTAGGTACATTAGTTTCGGCTGCGCTTTGATATATAAGTCAGTAAGTCGGATTTGCCTTTTATATACACAGATCAGTCAAGATGGTCGCCTCATACGAAAGTTAGTCGGCAACCACCAAAAATAAATGTCGCGGTGGTACCTCCTGGTCGAACTACACTGGTTCTACAATCTCGTAAAATGCTATGCTTATGCTTTATGCTTTCGACCATACCTTGCCACTCGTACGAGTGACACGATTATTGCCTAGACGTATTATCTGTACTCACCCTGCCATCCAAACTGCCCTTAGCACCATTCAGCCTGATGTAGAACTGGGTGGGCTTATCCACTTGCGCGGAGTCCGGGAACTGGGCAACCTCCAACAGGTGAGCGTCGCCCACCGCTGGGGAGATGTACACCTTGAACGGCGAGTCTGGGATGTGCTGCTCGTTAAACTTCAGGCCTATGCGGTATTCACCTGGAAGAGAAAAGATTCGGTTAATTATCAAGTCGTCTTTACTATCCCACTGTTTGGTACGGATCCCATTTCAGAATAAGAATACGGTAGATGTGAATAAAAATAACCAGCCAAGTGCGAGTCGGACTCGCGCACGAAGGGTTCCGTAACATTGCCTATAAAAACGGTAAAACAAATCACGTTTGTTGTATGGGAGCCCCACTTAAATATTTATTTTATTCTTATTTTTGTTTATAGTTTATTTTTTGTTAAAGCGGCGACAGAAATACATCATCTGTGAAAATTTTAACAGTCTAGCTATCACGGTTCCCGTGATACATCCTGGTGACAGACGGAACCCTAAAAAAGAATTATATTTCACAACGCTTGCGAAGTCCGTATATATCCAGAAGTCTATCAATAGACTTCTCACATATTTTATTTCACAGTTTTTTTTTTTAAATACAGGCATAAAGGTTTTCTCCTTAATTATTTAAACAAATGATAATTATTAATTGTAATTGTCGAACCGCGTGGTGGAGCGGTCACCATTCCGGTCTGACACGCAGTGAGTCCCGGGTTCGATCCCCGGCCAGACAGAAATTTGAATGAGTTTAGGTTTCTGTTCTGGGTCTCGGTGTTTGTGTATTCGTCTTTGCGTGTCCATGGCACCCACGACACAGGAGAAAATCCTACTGTGGGGCTATGAGTGTAGAAAGCGTTTATGTAAAAAAAAAACTAAAAATAAGACCCGTTAAAACAAAAGATAAATACCATTATCGTCATTGTATACCTTATGATGTTACAACCTTAATTCCATGAAGGGATTTGCAACCTATGTAATTATGGTATTATTTTAATGGTACAGTTCTGATTTTTTTTTATAGTATGGAAGTAACAAACCAGCATGCAGCCCACCTGATGGTAAGTGGCTACTGCCGCCTATGGACGTCTGTAATCAACCCTAGGTAAGATCAAAGTCTCACTTAAGGTTAGTCACAGATGCGTTGCTACCCCGAGGACTGAGATGGAATGCCTCGGAAAAGTATGTCTCCCTTACCACACCTTAGATTACAAAACTCTTTACGGCGACAAGGGCTTGCTAGTAAGTGACTTGCTTTTTCATGTTATATTATAATTCAGTAGGTAAAGCTTTTGATCAAAAAGTAATGTATACATCATTATTCCTGATAATGAAATTTATGGAAAGTATTTTAAGGTTAAAACACCAAGTGCAATGCGTTTCTATACTCTATTCATTTACCTAATCACAAAATAAATCGCATGATTTAAGTAACAGATAAAAGTTAATGGAAGGTAAAAAAACAGCTGATAAGACAACAAAAAGCAGCTAGGTAACGCTTTGTTATTATACATTACATATCGAATTTGCCCCGAGTATAGTTTGATACCTAAACTGTATTTATGTATGTAACTTATACGAAACCTTACAAATCAGTCGTCAAGAGTAGACACGCATCTTTAACGAATTTTATCAAAAGTACCGTTCTTTTTGGATTTGCTCAAAGATTTTATTAGTATCAAACTCCACTCCAAGTCGACACAAGACTTATATCTTATAAGACATTATCATTAAATTCTTGCTAGATATTATATAGTATAATATTCAGCAAGATCTTTTTTTTTTAATAGTATGGAAGTAGCAAACGAGCCTGCAGCCCACTTGATGGTAAGTGGCTACTGCCGCCCCTGGACATCTGAAATTAACCCTAGGTAAGATCAAAGTCCCACCTAAGGTTAGCCACAGATGCGTTGCTACCCCTGAGTACTAAGATGGAATACCTCGGAAAAGTATGTCTCCCTTACACAACCTTCAGACCAGAAAACAATAGCGCATAACACTGCTGTTATTAGGCAGACATAGGTGTGGCGGTGGTGCTTCTACCGTCTTAAATCTCTATATAAGATATCTATATAGTATATGTATTGATATCAGACACATTTCTTATAAGATCAAATATATCTAACTACTTACACGGTTCTCCTAGTACAGTACGAATTACTAATCAATTGAAGAAAGCTCATAAAAACTTATTTTATATCATATTTATATATATTATTAAAAAACAGAAATAACATACAAATTTATTACTAAAAATATATCTATTCCGATAAGTGAACATGTGAACGTGGTAGAACTCTTTGTAGTTCGACTACGGTAGCACCACCGCTACACCTATTTGTGCCTAATAACAGCAGTGTTATGAGCTGTTGTGTACTGGTCTGAAGGGTGTGGTAAGGGAGACATACTTTTTCGAGGCATTCCATCTTAGTCCTCAAGGGTAGCAACGCATCTGTGGCTAACCTTAAGTGAGACTTTGATCTTACTTAGGGTTGACTACAGATGTCCATGGGCGGCAGTAGCTCTTACCATCAGGTGGGCTGCATGCTCGTTTGCTACTTCCATACTACAAAAAAAAAGACCAGAATTGCATTTATTATGCTTAAAATTGTCTGATTATTGCTTAATTAGTATCATGATGATGTTGTACAGTGGCATCTCTTTAACTTAGTTAAAACATTCGGAACCTTGGAAATTCCGTTTATTTGCTATACAGGTAACTAAGTATAATCCAAATAGCTACAATTCAGTCAACTTAAAAACAATGACTCCACAAACCGCTCAAATTAACTTTTAACCTGCCGCAGCTACCGACAAATGTCCCAATAAATTTGCCGCAGTGGTCTAAAAACTTGACGAAAGTGGAAAAAATTGCCGCAAAAACACAATTTGAATTGCAAGAACGGGCAGTATTTTAGTATAAGTCATTCAATGGGGATAACAGACTAACGATGCCGGTATAATTCCTTCTTGAGCCACTGCAAAAATTCAAATTTCTACATTTATGTTTTTCTGTCTTCGTGGTAGGCACTGATTTATTTTGCATTTTTTTTCACTGATTGTACAAAAAGTTATTGTGTTTTTAGATGTGTTCTTTTAAGAGGCCGGTCGGTTCCACTTTTTACGTTTAGAACTGCGATAAACAGTTGTTAAAATGGTAAATGTTTTTCCTGTTTTATGATATGGTATAAACAAATTGAACTTGCGTGATTTACTTATGTTTTAACTATTATAATTAAAACAGATACACAATAACACAAAAAATTCTCGTTAAATGCATTACTCCCTTTAAAACCAATTCTAATAAGAATAGTTTAGGGAAGCCTTATAAGCAGTAAAAGGAGAAGATATATATAATTGAAAAGACATTTTAAACTACACAGTCTAAGAAGAAACATCGGTTCCCCGATTAACTTAACATTATATATAACTAGGATCATAAGATGATAATAACCTGACTCAGAAAATTTTCATAACTTCATTAATTTCTGTACACAAAGAATGAAACTCGATATGTTAACCCATTACATATATCCAATGCAAACTGTAATATATATGTAATAAAATAACATTACATTTTCTTTATCTATATTTATATTCCAACCATCCATCCATTCATTCATCAGCCCTTTAAGATCTACTGCTGGACCTATGTCCAGTAGGAGAGGCCTATGCCTCTCCTACTGGGGGGCTTTGTCAATAGTCACCGGCATGCGTGTTGATGAACGCAGTGGGTTGATGTTACACAGGAAGACGCTGCTGCTCATTTCTCGGATTCTGTCCCCAAGTAGCCTCATAGGAAATCCACGAGAATAGAGAAGTGATGTTATCCAAGACCAACATCACACGGCACTATTCATATTATACTAGATTATTTACGCGGCCCTCCTTCGGTCTCGTTTACCATGTCTTAATCCAGGTCATAAACTATCTGTGCGCCAAATTTCAACGAAATCGGACCAGTAGTTTTTACATGTTTTTACAAACTCTTGCATGTATAATATTAGTAAAATCTTCGATATATTACAAGCATCTTTAATAATCCACCTTATGCAATTTTGAATAAACATTTATTTTTCGTAAAAATAGTGTTTGGTTAATTCCACCGTTTATCTTAAACAGTGGCACTGGCTTTCGGAACTTCCAAATAATGACGTAGCGTATGCAAAGCGGTGGTATTGACATGTTACGGGTTCGATGCCCGGCTCGTTTCCTCTCGCTTATTAAAGATTTTGGTACAAAAACCATTTTTTTGTGCATACAGGTGGACAGAATAGTGGCATTTTTAAAGTATGGTAGTACACAGGTGATAGTATAGTGTAGTATACAGGTGATAAAATCTCTTGTTTTTGCATCATCGAGCCACGGAGCATTAGTCTGATGAAAAATATGCGGAAAGTGGTGGAACGAGTATATCTCGATCGGGAAGATCACACCGCCACACCTATAAGGAAGGGTGTGGTTGCCGACTTAGCCCAAAAGTAGCAACGCATCTGTGATTGACTTCAAATGGAACCCCTGCTCTGTATGAAGTTGCATTATAGATGTTCATGGGCGGCAGCGGTCACTTATCATCAGATGGATTGCATGCTCGAAGCTATCCACACAGTCGCCAAGTGCTATCCTTCCAACCTCTTCCGTCAACATTAACGCGAGCATAAAATTTTAACATTATTTTGTTGCTTATTTATTTTAAAACTATGGTGACTCCTTACATAAGCGTCGTTCATGTGTCGTGGGTGCCATGGACACACAAAGACGAATACACAAACACCCAGACCCAGAACAAAAATCTAAAGTCATCATTTTGAAGGTGGTAGAACTCATTGTGGTTCGACTCCGGAAGCAACACCGCCACATCTATTTCTGCCTAATAACAGCAGTGCTAAAGGGGAAATTTTGGTTCATCTATCCATCAATCAACATGGAGTAAGTTGAATCGCTTACACAACGAAGTTAATTGCTTACGTTACCTTTCACGCCAAAATATAGCGAGGTTACTTCCAAGAAGAATACCTACATAAATGACGGAAAAATCATAACTTAATATCCCTCTGTTGGGCACGGATCCTTTTTTATAATGTAGAAGTATCAAATGAGAATGAAGTTCACATATTGGTAAGTGATCATTACTATCCATGGAAATGGTTATCAGCCCCAGTTAAGATTCGTTTTCTCAAGTCAATTCGGAGTTGTTATCTCTGTTATTGTTGTTGTAACGCCTTAGATAAGTATGTTTCCCTTCAGACCAGAAAACAGCAGCGCTTAACACTATTAAGCACAAATAGGTGTGGCGATGGAGCCTTAGGAATCGAACCATAAAGGGTTATATCATCTTCAATTCGTACTTTTCCACGAATGGATGCAGCTCTTAAGCAATGCTTCAATATGGATTCATAGGGAAAGCGTATTACCGATTCGTATTGGATATTCACAAGGATATTTTATTCTGACTTAACGTGTCTTCCGAAACTCCATCTGAACTTCCATCCAACTGCCTTTCGCTCTACATTAACTCTGTAGACCACTTATGTATTAGGATCTACACGATCATAACTAATATGAAATCTGACATAAATGTAAATGTTGATATTTATTATTACTTTTCAAAAAGTTGACGTTGTAATTATTCGTTGTTTGTTTTTATTCTTTGCTTTCAATTTAAAATAAAATACCTCAAAAGCATAATTATAACTTTATCTATAAGCGTAATTATAATTTAGAAGTGGTAGAGCTTTTTGTGATTCGACTCCGGAAGCACCACCGCCACATCTATTTCTGCCTCGTAACAGCAGTGTTATACTTTTCGGAGGCATTCCATCTTAGTTCTCAGGGGTAGCAACGCATCTGTGGCTAACCTTAGGTGAGACTTTGGTCTTATCTAGGGTTGATTACAGGTATCCATGGGCTGCAGTAGCCACTTAACATCAGGTGGGCTGCATGCTCGTTTACTCCATACTATAAAAAATATACAATGTATACAAATTACAGAAATAAATAAAACTAAATAAAAAAACTAGAATAAATTGCTATACTTAA
>MOOZ01000002.1:27462-41947 GCA_002930495.1 Cecropterus lyciades | reverse complement strand
GTGACTTCGCTACAGCTACCCACTGAGATCTGGTTCCGCTTGCGACCTTCGCCAGTAACCTGAAGACATTAACAAAAGTTTAACTCACATAGCAGTTAAATAAATATATATATATATATATATATATAGATAGATAGCGAAAATTACGTTTGCAAAAACTTTTTTGCGGTCTCCGAAGGTAAATGATCACTGCCGCCGATGAACATGGCAATCAACCCCAAACAGTTCCCAAATATGTGATTCTTGAATACAAGTACAGTGTTGCAACACCTGAAATAAAAACCTGGAATCCCCTTAAAGTGTCTCGCCGCTACCATTACCAAACCAAAACAAGACAGCGCTTAACACTGTCGTTATTTCTGCAGGTCGTGTGATGAATATGCCACAAAGAGTTCTACCCCGCCGTGCGCCCTCACCCGCCCTTACAAGGCGAACCACGGGTACCGCGTACGTTGCTCCGTGGCCCGCAGGCGGTTATCCCATCAGACACCTTCTACTGTACGATGCTTGGGCGTCACACCTTCGCGGTGGGCTGTTTCGGCGGATGGCGGGCGACAAAGAGTTCTACAACCTTTATACTTATAGTCAAGTTATTCACAGTGTAGCAAAGAGTGATGTAGTGACTTCCCTCAATTTATCAAAAAATGGCGCCGCTAGGTTACGTTGTTGGTTTGGTTTATGTATAACAATACCCTACCGCTGGACATAGTCCATCCATCTATCCATCAGTTTTTTGTCCACTGCTGGACATAGGCCTTCCTTAATTTGCCACTTCAATCGATCCTGTGCCTTCTGAAACCAACAATTTCTCGCTGTCGCTTTCAGATTTATTGCTCCTTGATTATTTTTGATTAAAAATGTTCACCTTTCGACTACGCGACTCTGATATTTCGAAAAGGTCATCACTGTACCGGAATAGTCCTTCAGACAGGAATTTTACGCGAGAAAATCTCCCCAAAAGCAGCCCAGCTAAGTTGGAATCTTCGAATCACCTCCCTAAAAGTTGGATTAACCCATCCGGATCGTTTATGCCAGATAATATTAGTTATGATTCTTTGCATAAAGAATTACCTTAGCCAAGAATGGCGATCCTTTGATGTGCTTATCACCAAACCTCACAGTGATCTTGTACTCGCCGGGAGCGGTCGGCAAGTAGGATACAGCTACTGTACCATCTTTGTTGTCGTGGCAGGTGATCTGAAAACAATTATATTCTTCGATTAATTTCTCATCTCGTTCTCGTCAATAAAAAATATTGACTAGTATATTCTTAGAAATTGACGGGATAAAACTTGTATGTTTAAGAATTGTGCAAATGCTGGTAATATTGGTGTATAAAAAACTACTCTTTTTACGAATTTATGTTTTTCTATATCACAATAATGAAGATTGCACGTTTGCAACGGTTCACTCGGACGCGATCACTAACTCTCACGTGACGACACGAGAGTTGGTTCCCAAAATGTGGTCCAAACGGATACATTTGTAAAATCCCAAAGGTCACTAACAACATACTCCATATTAAGAAATAGGGAAAGTTTAAAACATGAAATGCTTTTTAATTAAAATATATGACGTTTATTCCTATGATTAATAAATTATTGCTCATAACCATCATTCAGCAGTCTACTTTCAGTAGACCATTTGCCAACCCATACTTTTCATTTATTTGTTACAAAAAATAATCATAAACCTACCTCAGCTTTGCTAGGACCCTCGACAGCCATAGACAGTCCACCAGCTCCAGCACCCTTGGTACTGATGGTGAACTGGCTGGGCTCGCCACTTACGCCATTGAGGAGCCCAGGGCCGTATGCCGTCACGTAGCCAGAGGCAATGGAGTCCACGTGGAACTTATATGGGGAACCTGGTGTAAGTAGAGATTTCATATTCGATTATTTAACGAAATCGTTTACAAAAAAAAAACTGAACTATCATGAGATTAAGAATATACATAAACTATGAGGCTCAATTATTTAAAGACACGAAATTATTTAAACGTAAGGAGTAGGTACCATTTAATAATTTTGTAGTTTATTGAATGAAATTAAACCAAATTCAGTAGCCCAGAATAATGTTCGTATTTTTTTCAATGTAGAGCCAGTTGCTGTAAATAAAAAAGAATACGTAAAGAAATGCTATTTTTTTTCTTTAAATTTTTGTTTATTATTTCTTTAACATTCAATTTAATAGATCTATTTTGGTTTGAGGTATGCGCCACCTCATCAACTACCAGTGCTATAACCGACTTCAAACTCATAGATCTAGATTCATCTACGAACTTACCCTGAACGTGTTCGCCATTGTATTTCACGTAAAGTTCATGTACACCTTCTTCCCGAGGGTCGTACTTGATGCTGACTGTACCATCCCTGTTGTCTTCGATCACCGGCTGGTCGGTATGGCCGCTCGGCATCTTTACTTCAGCTAGAAAAGAATTTACATGACAAATCAGAAGACTTCGTTCCAGAGGTAACATTTCCTCAAAGGCATTAACGGATTCCTCATAAATGTTTTACCGATGATGAAAAATTTCTTGAGGAAACATCAACGCCTGATAATTCTTAAAAAAAGAACGGCGTCATTCTCAAAAATGTGAAAAGCTTATCAATGTACATTTGGTTGAACTTTTGACTATCGCCTAACCCGTCTTACTTTGCGAGAGACCCTTGCCCAGTATTGGGACAGGATGTGCTGGCGACGGTGCGAATTTATCTGAACATGTTCAAGTACATCTAGTGACTAACAGGTTTAGATTAATAGACATTGATCAATTGGTATTGTTTATAGATAGATATTAAAAATATTGATCAACCATCGGTGGGCATTAAACTTGTAGGCGTTAGGTGGGGATACGCTGACATAAATATTTTCTGAAAAAACGGTACAACAACTACAATAAATAATAAATGTTTAATAAAATCACAGATGTAGGCAAAATTTACAGTTTAATAAATGTTGGGAAGATTAATAGGGTGAAATGAAATTAGATGATGCAAAAACAGAAAAAATATATCTACACTGAAAGATGGATTCATTGCCGTTAAAATACATATGTGTATAATGTATTGTACATTATACACATATGTATTTACATAAAAAATCACATCAGCTGTTGAAATAAATATTTTTATATCAATTTTGATCCCCTTTTCGAAATATGTTTAAATATTTCTGCTGGATACTGATTTTTCTAAATAAAATCAATGCATTTCTAAATCTTTTAATTTCGCTTCTACTGAATACATACAAACCTTTTCTCGTATGAATATTTTTATTACAGGTGAACATTATTTCAAAAAGCAATTCATCTATTAAATCTACTAATTACGCTTCTATAAAATAGATACAAACCTTTCCTCGTATCAATATGGTAAATTGTGACGAAGTTCAATGGCGTATATGAGTATGCACAACCAGATTTATTGAACGCGATCTTATGTCCGAGAGAGAAAACTATTGGCGTTTCTTCTTTATCTATTTCTGACACTGAGAAGTACTTCTTGGTTTTGTCGACGTATAACTGTGATACGTCGTTCCAGTTTATCTCCTTATCGTTGATACCAACGATAGAATTCCATAGACCACTCATAAAAGCCATTTATTTCTCCTCTGTGCTCTTCGAACGGAAATCTTTATTTGTTTATGTTCTGTGCAGTGTTACTTCTATTTTGTCATTTTTCTCTCCCATAGATTTGGGCGGCCTATAGTATTATTGTAATTAAGGTTTCAGTTTATAATAATTTTGGCTTTTGACTTCGGGTTTTTATGACAAATGGATATTTTTACAATTGAAAATCGTTTTATTTCGTCCTACCCCCATTCGTTTTTATACAGAATACATATATTTTGCGTTTATTCCTTAATTTATAATATTCCTAAACAATTTACATTGTATCCAAATTTTTAGCTATATCATCAATTTTTTTATATACGCAGTCGTCATACATACGAATTCTTGGTATTCTACTATCACTACGGCAAGTTTTGTAAAATTAACATCGAGTTATTTACATCATATTATTATCGCGTAATAAAAATCTCAATTTAAGCATACTCCACGGCACCTGTGCCTTCGTAATTCAAAAACTGTACTAAAACGTTTTTATAAACGTCAAAATATGTTTAAATTTACTTTCGAACATTCCGGTTTCGTTCTGGAATTCGTTGAGTACCTACATTTCTGTTACGTCAAGTTTACGTCATTGAAACCAAGATGGCGGCCCATCGCGACGAGATATCGTTATCCGGCCGCGAAATATAAAATGTGCTGTTTATGTGATAGTTTTGACATTAACAAAAATAATAAAAATACTTGGCATCCTTGCGTGGCACGATCCTAAATTAAACCCTATCATCAATGTAAAATGTGCTCGTCATTAGGGTAACCAACTCTCTTTAACTTCTTGGGACCGTTTGATTAAACGTCAAATTGAGCTTTTAAAACTCGTTCGATTTATTATTTTTTTTTTGTTTAATAAAAATAAAATAAATATAAACAATCAGTTTCTTAGAAAGATTTAAATTATTATAATAGCGACTAAGAGTAAATTGTAATTTGTATTAAAAATATAACAATGACACTATATTCCTTTCGGTTTTTACTTTCGGTAATCGGAAATTACTTTCGGTATCGTAGTATTATGTGAATAATTTTCTTGTGTAGCTTACTTGAATATATTGCTAAGCGACACTTTTATTTAACCACTAGCTGAGCTCGCGGTTTCACCCGCGTTAGAAAGAAATGTAACGTGACATACATTAACATTATACATGCAGCGTAAGCTCTCATTAGAAAAAAATCCCCGATTTTGAAACATGCTACGTTGCTACTCCGCTCCTGTTGGTCTTAGCGTGATGATATATAGCCTTCCTCGATAAATGGGCTATCTAACACCGAAAGAATTTTTCAAATCGGACCAGTAGTTCCTGAGATTACCGCGTTCAAACAAACAAACAAACAAACTCTTCAGCTTTATAATATTAATATAGATTTTTGGTAAGTCAAAGGAAATCAGTAGTCCCAGATAACCTATCATCGTGGTTACCATATATTTCAGTTTCATGATGCGAACATATTTATTAGTCACCTCCGTCCGCTGACAATTTGATGGCGAGCGATCGTCAACAGTTCCCAACGTTTTTTAAACCAACAATTGACGACATAATAGATATTTATCTAATAGCCGAACATGATTTTGACACACATGATTAACATATTTAAAGAGGAAGAAAAAATATTTTTTTTTCAGGTGTCGACGTCTGAACCTTTGTTTTTTAATTTTACAACATGTATTTTAATGTTCACAGCTGTACGGACATTATTTCTAGTGTCACTACAATTTTGCTGAAAATTATAAAACATACATAATTTATGGTAGCACGAAATATTCGTGTAATAAATAAAAAAAAAAAACTTAATTGCCGATTCAAATTTAAGTATATCATCTTGTACCGATGACAGCATAATGTGTTAATTATTTCAGTAATTTGTAAGTAAAAGATAAAATATTATACAATAAATATGTAGTTAAATATAATATAAACAATGTTAATGCAGAGTTCAGAATATTAATATATATTTTTTTTATTATTATTTTTTTAATTTTTAAAAACACGCTTTCTACACTCATAGCCCCACACTAGGATTTTCTCCTGTGTCGTGGGTGCCATGGACACACAAAGACGAATACACAAATACCCAGACCCAGAACAGACACCCAAACTCATCATTCAGATTCTGGCCGGGGATCGAACCCGGGACCCACTGCGTGTCAAACCGGTATGGTAACCACTCCGCCACGCGGGTCGTCAATATTAATAGTTGATTGAACTCTACATTGAACATATTCTACGAGCGGCCACTTCTATCTTCAATCCTAACAAATCATCATGCACTCGATGTGCCTCGTGGTTTCAATGAAATATAGACTAAACTTTTACCTATTTCTGCCTAATAGCAGCGGTGTTGTGCGCTGTTGTGTTCTGGTCTGAAGGGTGTGGTAAGGGAGATATACTTTTCCGAGGCATTCCATCTTAGTCCTCAGGGGTAGCAACGCATCTGTGGCTAACATTAGGTGAGATTTGATCTTACCTAAGGTTGATTACAGATGTCCATGGGCGGCAGTAGCCACTTACCATCAGGTGGGCTGCATGCTCGTTTGCTACTATCCATATTATAAAAAACAAAAAAAAATGTAGTGTCCGACCGAAGATCGATCTTAGACCGAAGCCGAAGCATATTATTCGGCCATGGCCATAACCTTCGGCCGAAACCGAAGGTTCACAAACCATAACAAAATCCAGTTCTAAATTGGCTAAAAGTGATTTTTTAACGATTTTTATTTAAACTTTTATAGATATAAATATATGTAGATTGAAATACATAACTTCTGGAGCTGATAACTGACTTTGCTACTTTTCTAAAACGATAACAGTTCGAACAATGTAAATTTTATCCACAAATGGCGATGCAAAAAGTTTTCATTTACCCTTGCGCTTCACCATCTCCATCGCGGTATCGTTACTTGCCGAAGGTGGTTTTTTGGCCGAAGGTGGCCAAAGCCGAAGCCAAAACTTCGGTCGGACACTAAATGTTAAATCAAGACAGAGACGATGCAAATCCAGATAGATTTAAATTAAATTCAGTAATTTTGGTTTGAAGCGATTTTAAAGAAGAAAGCAGACCATATTTTAAAAAAATATAGAAATTCACGTCATCCTTTTTTTCATATGTACATGCGATGTATGACACGGAGAACTTTCATTTTTATTATATCTATGAATGTAGCAATTTAAACTCAATAAGTTTAGATAGTATAACAATCAATAAAGAGTTGATTTTTCTGTTTAGATTTTTAAAAAATTGACCATCCATTCAAGCATATTTTTTTTTTTTTTTTATAGTATGGAAGTAGCACACGAGCATGCAGCCCACCTGATGGTAAGTGGCTTCTGCTGCCCATGGACATCTGTAATCAACCCTAGGTAAGATCAAAGTCTCACCTAAGGTTAGCCACAGATGCGTTGCTACCCCTGAGGACTGAGATGGAATGCCTCGGAAAAGTATGTCTTCCTTACCAAACATAATATCATCATAAGTAATTTATGATTTTAGACTAATATTATCGCGGAATTGATACATTTTAATATGTTACGGGTACTCACGATATGCGGTTTTGAATTTCTTTTTGCCGATATTTCGACCCAGTTACATGGATCGTGGTCATGGCAGTTTCGCCGTGACACGTGACGTGAAAATGTATCATAAGTAATCATATAGAAATTTACTGCTGGACATAGCCCTCGCCTAATAAAGGTCACTTAGATCGATCCAATTGTAGTGTTGAGAGTTGGGCAGCAGCGTCTACACCAAAATTCACTGCGGTTACCAACAAGCATGCCGGGTGCTATGACTAACCCCTCCCCTCCCCTCTTTTAGGTCATTAGACCTATGTCCAGCAGTAAATCTAAAAAGAGCTGTTGGATGGGTGGGTGGTATTGATTGCATGCTCCCTGCGTACCCCAGCGATTACCGCTGTCTTATTCAGGTAATCAGACTTGATCAAAGTACACTCTCTTCTTGGTAATCAAAATTGACTTGTGTATTCGTAACTCCATTGAAATCTACAAAGATTATCTTAAACAATTATTTTACTGTTAAATAAAGCATCCCTTTTAAAAATATCCAGTAAGTAATCTCAAATAGTTTTAAATAAATCTCCTACTCTAGAACAAAACTTCAATAGCAACAGTTTAAAAAAAAATGTTATTAAAACCGCTTAATAACATGACATATTTTGTTATAAAATTTTCTTCGAATAATATCACGATAAAGAAATCAGGGGTAATAAACAACATTATCAGAGGCATCCCATCAATCTCCTGCTTTCATAGGCATGATTCCAAGGCATAATTATTGTGGACGTCACTCGTCGTGCCAAATGTTAAAACATTTTAATTGGAACATTATTACGTATTTAAACTTAAATTCACAGGCTATTCTCAGCTATAGTTTTGTTGACACATGAAACGTGAAACATGTAACTTGAGGGTGGTAGAACTCTTTGTGGTTCGACTCCGGAAGCACCACCGCCACATCTATTTCTGCCTAATAACAGCAGTGTTATGCGGTGTTGTGTTCTGGTTTGAAGGGTGTGATAAGGGAGACAAAGGTTTCCGAAGCATTCCATCTTAGTCCTCACGGGTAGCAACGCATCTGTGGCCAAACTTAGGTGAGACTTTGATCTTATCTGGGGTTGATTACAGTTGTCCATGGGCGGCAGTAGCCACTTACCATCAGGTGGGCTGCATGCTCGTTTGCTACTTCCATAATATAAAAAAAATGTGATAAAAAATGCCCTGACAATTTTTACTTTCTAACCGTTGAAGATACATGAAAAGTGATAAGAACCTTCCGGATATAAAATTATTGTTAACCTCGTACATGCCATCAATACTTTGCTATTTTTAGCGTTTTTAGCTTTTGATTTAAAATGGAAATATGAAAGTCTGAAACCAAAGCGTGTAGTGACGTCACTTAAATTGTCGTCTATAGACTGGCCAGTTAAATAAGCTACATCCATGCAAAATTACATGTAAATCGGACCAGTGGTTCTTGCATGATTGAGTAACACTAACACATACCATCTCATTTTTAAATATTACTATAAAAGAGAAGTTTGTTAAAGTACTTCTATTTAATGTTATTTAGATGGTAGAATTATGCCTTCATATTGAAATCACATTATGAAGGCAACAGCAAAATTATATCTTTTAGAGACGCGATGCATCTACCGAATCTAGTCGTTTGTTAGTAGAATTACAATGTAGTAGATTAAAAAAATATGTACTTTGAATTGAATTGAATTGGAATTGAATGAAAATATTGTATTTAATTACATGGAGTTACTTAAAAGCATACAGTAACAATAATCGACTCGATAAACAGAAAAAATATGTGCGGTTACGGTGAGAATATAAAAAGTTTTCGTATTAAATGACAAGTATTTGTTAACTGTATTCCACAGCAAGGAATATTTGATTTGATTTCTTTTACAACAATCCGCCAAATTATTTATGATAAAACTATTGACGACCCGCGTGGCGGAGCGGTCACCATACCGGTCTAACACGCAGTGGGTCCCGGGTTCGATCCCCGGCCACACAGAAATCAGAATGATGATCTGATTTAGGTTTCTGTTCTGGGTCTGGGTGTTTGTGTATTCGTCTTTGTGTGTCCATGGCACCCATGACACAGGAGAAAATCCTAGTGTGGGGCTATGAGTGTAGAAAGCGTGCGTGTGTGTATTAATAAAAAATTACCCTAAATCTCGATTCAAAAGGCCCCGGCGATGAATTTCGACTCTCAAATAGATAAAAACTTGTTATTAATGTTATTTAGCTAGAACACAAATTTGTATAGTGTAAAGCAGAGAATACATCATTTGTTTAAGAAGTCCCGTGATATTAGCCGTGAATAATAACAAATGTTAATAAACACATAAAACAAGAAGGGACATCAATAAATCACGAACTCTTTTTGAAGAGACAACGCTACACAGCGGCTGGCGCTTGCTTCAAAGCCACTGAAATATGAAATAGTTCATTTGACTTAAGAAAAGCCATTAATATTTTGTCGACAAACCACTCGTCAAAAGATTGTGCCCTGTTCGCACTGCCGGCGAGCGAGATTAGCAATGAAAATATTTCGCTAGTGCAAAATATACGACCCACGTGGAAGAGCGGTCACCATACCGGTCTTACACGCAGTGGGTTCTGGGCTCGATTCCCGATAAGACAGACATCTGAATGATGATCTTAAATTCTGTTCTGGGTCTAAGTGTTTGTGTATTCGTCTTTGTGTCCATGATACCCACGACACAGGAGAAAATCCTAATATGGAGCTATGAGTGTAGAAAGCGTTTTATGTGGTTCGAGTCCAGTGGTAACATGACCACAACTCTTTTTAGTTCTTTCAGTTTACATGATATGGCCAATGGCCCATGGACTGCTGTATCAACCATAGCTAAGAGTCTTAACTTGACCCGACAGATTTGTTACAGGCAGTAACAACTAAGGACAAAATGGAACGCCTGGGACAGATATGTTCCCTTTACCACACTTTTCAACCCAGAACACAGCGCTTACACAGCCGTTAGAGGCACAAATAGATGAAGCTGTGGTGCCTCCGTCGATTCACAAATTCTTATATGGGTGTATGCGTGCTTATTACTCTTTCACGCAAAACTACTAGTCGGATTTCTCGGAATTTTGGCACACGGGTAGTTTATGACCTAGATTAACACATAGAATACTCATAACATATAAATACTCATATCATAAAAAATAAAAATAAATAACCGTGGTAAACGTTAGTGAAGCGGGCGGAGCCTCGGGAATAAGCTAGTACTATGTAAGCAATACTCCAAACTTTAATTACGGTAAAATTACTATCATAATTCAAAAATGTCTGGCAACTCACTTCTCGCTCATCGACGTCGATAGAACAAATACCCGGTATGATTCAGAAACATAACTCAATCAACGATACGCATCGACGATGAAATTCAAAACAAAGCTTCATCAAAGCCAGCGGTTCCCATTTTTTTGGCTTTAGAACCCTAATTGATCATACGTTTAACGGAACCCTAGCTGATTATTTTGATAACAGTTTTCACCTCGTAGTTTGAAAATTTTCATATTACGATTCGAAGAATGAAAAAATATAATAAAGTTAATTATTTTATTTGGAGAATAAATTTTCACCTCGTTGTTTGAAAATTTTCATATTACGATTCGAAGAATGAAAAAATATAATAAAGTTAATTATTTTATTTGGAGAATAAATTTTCTCCTCGTAGTTTGAAAATTTTCATATTACGATTCGAAGAATGAAAAAATATAATAAAGTTAATTATTTTATTTGGAGGATAAATTTTCACCTCGTTGTTTGAAAATTTTCATATTACGATTCGAAGAATGAAAAAATATAATAAAGTTAATTATTTTATTTGGAGAATAAATTTTTACCTCGTAGTTTGAAAATTTTCATATTACGATTCGAAGGATGAAAAAATATAATAAAGTTAATTATTTTATTTGGAGAATAATTTTTAACATATTTTCTTAGAATAGGACAGCATTTATGAGTCTTGCATAAACGTTTAATTTAGATCTCCGACAGAGTTCGGAGCCCCTGTGATTCTTCTACGGAACCCCAGAGTTCTACGGATCAGCATTTAGGAATCGCTGATCTGAGCATTGCGTAGGCTCTTTAATGTAAACACCGATCAATCTGCGTAAGAGTTGCAAACGAAACAACGAAATCAATTATAGAGTTTGATGGATCAATTAGAGCACTTCGTGCATTGTAAACATTTTTGTTACAGCATTCGAAATGACTGCGTATTTCAATTTGAATGAATCGGATCTCAATTACAACAACGTGTAGTTTTTTTGATCAAGACCCAAATGTTATTTAGTTTTACTCTTAGGAAATAAAATCTTTGGAATTCATTAATTATCTTTAACGGAGAAGAAAACATAAACGCAATAATGCTTTCTACACACATAATCCCATAGCATCTTCTCCTGTGTCGTGACTATCATGGACACACAAAGACGAATACACAAACATCCAGACCCAGAACAGAAATCTAAATTCATCATTCAGATGTCTGTCTGGCCGCATATCGAACCCGGGACCCACTGCGTATCAGACCGGTATGGTGACCGCTACGCCACGCGGGTCGAAGAAAAGCTTCAAGAGAAAACCTAAAGTCTGAAAAGACTAGTTAAAGTGATAGTAACCTTAATGGTTTGAATCCGAAGGTACCACCGCCACAACTATTTCTGTCTGACAGCAGGGTTAAGCACTGCTATGTTTTGGTTTAAAGGGTGTGGAAAGGGAGACACACGTATCCGAGGCATTCCGACTTAGTCCTCAGGAGCAACGCATCTGTAGCCAACCTCAGACAAGATTCTGATCTAATTTGGGATTACTTACAAATGTCTATGGGCGGCAATGGCCACTTACCATCAGATGGACAGTATTCTCGTTTGTTACTTCAATATTATAAAAGAAAAAAACATGAAAGCATGAATCTGCATCTATGAATTCTACGACGTCACAATTGACCAGCATCCTCAGCATCCATACATCTAAAACAACCACACATGCAGCTATTCAAGGTCAACTGCACAACATTTGTCTTTTTTATCCCTTTTTTTTTCAGTTACCGATAACTGATTAACAGGGGTTCTATCTGAAGTCGATCACAGATGCGTTGCTACTCCCGAGGACGTATAAGTGAGCCGGCAACCACACCATTCCAATGAAACGCAAAAAATGCTTCACGCTGGAAATAGGTGTGACGGTGGTACTTCCCCGGTCGAACTACACTCTTTCTACCACCTGTCAGCTACTTAAATATTATAAAGAAAAAAAAAAGTTACAAGCTGTTACAATTAATTTAACGTTACTAGTTATTATGAATAGTATAATTAGGTCAAATGTTACATCATTCTTCATGTAATCTGACTTTTCCTAGACCTTTGAAATCACTTTATCATCAATCATTAAACTCAAGGAAACCTTACATACGAGACATGTCATTTCTCATATAGAAAAATGATTTTAGATGTTATAAACACAAACATTTATTTTAAGCGACCGATTTAGAGATTTATAACTGGCAAATGTTTAGTATTTATTTTGCGGAAAATTGATATTGTGCTTAATTTATGACATTTTAGCCTTTGATATGTTTTAAATGTCTTCATTATGTATGAAGGAAGCCTATGAAATATAACTTGTCAGTTACAATATTTTTACTTACACTACCACCGGATCGGAACACGACCTCAACTGAGATGATCCGGTAAGAAATTCAGCGGGTTTGTCTGTTATTTTCGTCATCCTTCTAAGTACCATACATATAATTTAATTGGTTTTTTCATTTTTTATATCACCTAATATAAAAAAATAAAAGCTAGTTGCCTTAAACTAAATAAACTTGTTTGGCAAAATACGCTACACTTTTACATTTAATACGATAAGTATGAAAATATATTATTTACTATTCCTATTTTATCTCATGTGTTTTCAGACATTTTATAGTAAGCTTTACAGTTAAATTCGTTTTTCTATTGGGTAGGCCAGTTTCTTATCCAGATCGGAGATTAAATTATTTTCAGAGTCGGGATCATAATTCGTCAATTAAGTAGTAGTGCTGTATCATTGGTAGTATTGGGAAGGAGTGTTACTATGTAGTATAGAGAATTACTCATAGTTGATGTACTGATTACATTATGACATATAATGTAATACAGTGTTTCTCCAACCTTTGGCCGTTTCACTCGCCTTCCAATACGCTCCAATTGCATAACATCTTAATATATATTAATTACGTGTCACGTTGATTGTCTGGGGTAAACTCTTGAACTACTGAACGGATTTCAATTAAATTTGCACACCGTGTGCAGTTTAATCCTACTTGAAAGATAGGATAGCTTATATCTTATACAAATTACGTGCCACGTTGTTTATCCGCTATGGACTCCTAAACTACTGAACCGATTACAATACAATATATATATGAAACTTTTCAATAAAAGAGATGCAAATTTTCTCCCTCCTTAATGAGAAACACGGACTATTAGAGCTTTTGCCTGACTGACCAGTGGAGATTTTAACATAATAATGAAGTTATAAATTATAATACAAATTAAGTTTAATTAAATATAAAACATAAAATCCAATTTGACTCCCTTATTGTAAATTGACGTCTGTCAGTGCTAAAAACTAGTGTTTGTACTCGTCTAATTGCATGAATGTAGATCAAAGTGGAAGAAATTTTGGAGCCAAGAATAGCTGCGTTCAGCCTAATTAACAGAGTTGCATAGTCTTAGGTGATAAAGTTGCAAATTTATAACCTTAAGTGTAATATTTCCTGTTATGAATATCTTTAAATAAATATATATCATATGACGACCCGCATGGTTGAGCGGTCACCATACCGGTCTGATACGCAGTGGGTGGTGATTCCCGGCCAGAGCAGATATCTGAATGAAGAGTTTAGTTTTCTGTTCTGGGTCTGGGTGTTTGTGTCTTCGTCTTTGTGTGTCCATGGCACCCACGACATAGGAGATAATCCTACTGTGGGGCTATGAGTGTAGAAAGCGTTTGTGTTTATGTTTATATCATAACTAGCAGACCCGTGACCACTTCGTTTGGCATTAAACAATGTTTTCTGTGGTTCTTAGAACTAAATGTTAGGGTTTATTACCCAACCGCTAAAAGGAGGGTTAAGTTTTGACTGCGTATGGATGTACATATGTATCAATTTGCATGGCAATTGGACGAAACATGTATGTTCTATTATGTAAATCTTGGTGTATTAATAGAAATATTAAAATGAATATGATTATTTTAATCGTAACGTGACACGTAATTTATATATATAAAGATGTTATGCAACGTAAG
>MOOZ01000001.1:563661-574519 GCA_002930495.1 Cecropterus lyciades | reverse complement strand
ATAATCAAAGAGTTTATCATACATTTTTATCTTTTGTTTATGAAAAAAAGGAATTATGATAATTTCAATAATGATGTTAGAGTTAATTTACATATTTTTAGTATATATTTTCGTAAACTAAATATAAAAGCGTATGATGAATTATTTGATCTTATAAAATTATGCGTCTGATGATCTTCGCATAAGACTCCTGTCCTACTTAAAGAAGATCTTAAGCATTAAACTATTTTAGTACATAACTACGTGCTCATAAAAAGTGACAATTGATTTATTTGTTTTTTTTTTTAATAAGATTGTCACCATATACGAATGCCTACCTTTTTAATTTAATTATAATCAAAGATGGCGAAATTCTCTGTACCAAACTAATTTGTAGAATTAACATGATATGTCTCCTACTTCACCAGATCATTAATCCTATTTTTGGTTGAAAACTCTTAACATAATTCCCGTTTACACCGATTACAATGCATCCAAAACGCAAACAAAAACTCCACCCATCACTTACGAAGACACCCAGATATTTATCTAGAGTTATATGCCACTAAACGTTCATTACACGGCAATTAAGCACTGCGTACTAGTAATCAAATGCACCCTTATGATAATTGAAAACTATCAGCGTTAACTGTAATCTATTTACTTAGTGTTGGACATGACTTTAAATTGATACACATTAACACATTGATAGCATCTGACATGTGAAGATACTGTAAATGTGCTCGTTTGTAAAGGTGAGCGGAATTGGTAGGTATAATAGCTTATCTACTGTGGAATACTAGTATGTTAGCTGGCGCAATGTTGAAGCTTTTCCGATAGCTGGCGCTATGAGTTTCATTTCTTAATTAGGTGTTCTGGTGAGCAGGAGGAAATATTAATTTTGTTTGTTAATGACAAAATGTAAATCATACATCATACACCTCTGAGGTGTTTTTAAAATAAGTCATGTAGGTAATTTTAAGGTCGGTAGAAAACTTTGTCTTTTTTCATCATATCTTATTCTGCCGAACAGAAGTGTTATGTGCTACTTTTAAAGTGTGTGGGACATACCTACTTATCCGAACCGTTCTAACTTAGTCCTCAGGGGCTATAACGCATCTGTAGCTAACCTCAGGTAGGTAAGACAGACTTATCTTAACTAGAGTTGACTTCAGATGTCCAAGGGCGCAGTGGCTACTTACTCTCAGATGGAATGCATGCTCGTTTGCTACTTCCATATTATAAAAAGAGTATTAAAACAAAAAATGGGTTGTTCATTTGTTTTCTTTCAGCTTCAGTAGTATTTTAATTTTGATTAGATTTGATTAGGTTTATTACATTTCGTTCTTCCATTACAGGTCGTTAAAAGTTATAAAAGTTACGATAATAGGTACATACACTAACTCGTTATCAACAATCAATCATGCGATTCGAAACCTATATTCAAAACGGATCAATGACGACAGTCCCGTTTCAAAAAGGATTAATCCTTGACAGGAAGCTCGGCTCGCATAAATATCTCATTAGGCCGAGATTTATTGTCCAGGTAGTCACGAAAAAAGTTTCAAAGCAAACGTTCTAATAATTACTTGTCAACATGCGATACTATTCGGGGCTGCTTAATTTAGTTTTTTATTCGCCGTAATATATCATTTCGTTAATGACACCTAAATGAAGGGCCATCACGACACAATACCTGCCTGAAATTTCTTAACTCGTAAAACGGGGTTAGTAAAATTTAACTGCGACTCTGCCAATCGGCATGTAATCGTGTTAACTTTGGAACCGCGTGAATGAAACAAAACGAGGATAGTCATAAAGTGATAATGGCTTCCAGAATAGCAATAGAAGCGATTTTTAACAAGATTACTTACGTAAATACGCTTACGAGCAAAGGTACCTATTATGTATATTCGAGATTGAATATTTTCTTATTGTTATATCTGATAAAATACAGTACAACGAAACGATGAAAGAAAATGTCACAAAAGTAAGGCAAAAGGAAGAAAGTAGACGAGAAACTAGGAAAGAAGGTAAGCATACTTTCCAATTTTAAATTTTAGTGTTAATTTAATGATCATTACTTTCAAAAGGCATACGACTAAAAGTAATGAATATTAAGCCAACAATGGAAGAAAAATTAAAAATTAACTTCAATTTCTATGATAATTGAATAAAATACATAATTGAAATATAAATAACATTAGGTGGTATTACTGATACCTCAGTAGTAAAGATAGAATCCGTTCTTGAGTGTTTAAGGATTATAAAAAAAAAAACAAGAATACTATTTACATGCAAATAATATGAGCAGATTTTATAAGACGTCCCATTTTTGCTCTCAGTATAAAGGCAGCTGTCCACCGACGCATGACGATCACTAAAAAATCGATTAAAATTTCGATCCCCGATTATAGAGATAAGGGCACACTGCACAGGAAAGGTGACATTCGGTGAGCATAAAAGTCGGAGGCATCGCTAAACGTTCCCGTAATTTATCGACGGGTTGACCTCGGTTCATTTACTTTAAACAAATTGTTAATTTTTCGATAACTATCATCCGGAACAGATGGTTTAAAACCGTGACAAATTTACAGCACGCAAATACAGGCTTCTTTAACGTGTAAACAAAGGCTGTTATCGTGTGTGGTGTTGGAAGTTCTCGATGTTTTTTTTATGCGGTAATTGTCGGTAGGCATGGCATGTGCCGGTTATGAAGCAGGTTGACCACATGTGGTGCAATCTGCTCAGGTATTTTATCGAATTTTTCAAATTATAATTTGACGGCCTAATCGGTTCGTTTGGATTAATCTAATATATTAGAGGATCAACACTTAGAATTGATGAATAAAATTTCATTGAAATTTTATATTATGACCATAGGATGATACTTAATATGTTAATGCGTTTACTTAAACCGTATCAATTGTTTAAAAATTTGGAGCTTTTTCAGCTGACTTGTTCTTCATGCCTTTTTAGTTTGAAGTTCCTCATATAGCGGCTAAATTCTTAATCATTAACACTTTTATATTATAATAATTCTAAATACGGCTCTTCGAATGAGTAGAATTTAGGACATATTATAATAATATTTTCATGGTAATTTGATTAGACAAATATCATCGCCATTTACAGAAAGGACGAAATCAAGAACAAAGGTTGATTTACGTTCTTTGTTGCTCATACAGTTATAAATATTTTCTGCTCTTTTTCTTCTTCTTCTTCTCGTCGTTACCCCATTATTGGTCCACTGCTCGGCACGGGTCTACTCTCTGAGAGAGTTTCAGCCCATAGTCCTCTGCGCTGACTTAGCACGTATTGGTAGACTGTTTATTAATTTATTATAACAAAGCAAACCCTCATATATCGAAATAACATTGAAAATATATAGATAGAAATATATAGTTAAGTGCAGCTTCATTTATAGGTGCAAATTGCTATATACATTAAAATGAGAAATTAGAAAATAAGGAAAAAAAGATAAGGATACAATAGAATTAAATAAATAAAAAATATATAAATTGATAACTTACTTTTTTAAGGACTTTCAAGGATGTAGGTTTCCTCATAATTTTTTCCTTCATCCTAAAGCAGTGATAATTAATTTCCAATGCGCACATAATTTTAGAAAAAACAGTGGTGCGTGGGATTCGAACCGCGGACCGTCGATTGAGAGACCCAGTTTCATACATTCGGCTATCACTTCCCTTTCTTCTTCTTCTTCTACTAAGACACTATTTGTATCTCAGTAATTCAATTTATTGAAGCACAAAACCATCATATTAATGATATAACATGCATATCCTTAGTACTCATAAACAGCAATGCTTAGTTATATAGCGAATTTCAAAAGGTTCTGATCACAAGTTGCTATCTCAAAGTGATTTAGACCACTCACATTAAGTAACTATATCTCAAATTTCTATTAATAAAAATGACAATCCTATTATCGTATGCTTTAATAGTGTGTATCCATTCCGTATGTGTGTGACTAAAGCGCGACATTTATTCACACGAACCATTACCGAACGCCACGGAAAGTGCCATTAACATAAAAGAAGAAAAGAGAAACTACTTTCAAACTCAATATCAGAATCTTTTGTGTAGCAAATCTACTCTCGAAGCCCTCGCTTGGCCATCCGTTAACACATTGATTATACATCAAGGAAAATAAAAAGGAAATAGCGGTACAAAAAACCCGTAACGCAACGATTTCAATCAGACAAAACGTTTTGCGTTTTTATGGTCGTACGCCATCGCGACTATCTCGTTCTGAAACAGATTATTTCTCATTTGATTTATGGCCGCTGAATCTTCCAACGATATTATGTTTTGGTCATCCGTTCGATTCCTATTTGAATGCTGAACGCCGAATGGGGTGGTATGAGACGGGGGTGGCACTCGTACTATATTAATCTCAAATCCATTTGTTGTAATCTGCACACGATATTGGAAGTTTGAATCTTAGAAGTAAGGTCGAGTTTTCTTTTATTGTAGAACGAGTTAGGACGCTTCAGAGATCGCCGGCCGATAGAGGTGAGAGATGAAACAGTAGCATCGCATTCATTTCGCGGATGTATAGCGCCGTCCCATTCGCACGCCCTGCGGGAGATTACGGCCCTAGTATGTATCAGATTTGGGTTTTATCGTTTTATTGCATATTCTTTTTAGATTTTCAGCGGCGAAGGCATATCATTTTGTTTTTAATGCGAGGCATAAATAACAGCGCAACGGGCCAGTGACTGTAATGGCGCTTTTAGGGGAATATCCGGAAGTGAACTACTCCTTCCGCTTTAACGATCCACGGGAAGGTTTTGAATCGCAAGCACTAGACACAGACGCCTAATTAACTATTGTTGGTAAAAATTGATCGGAATATTTAAAACCAAAATACTTGATCACGTGTCATGCTAGCCTAATTTATGAATTTTACTAGTTGATCGGAGAAATTTAATTGAGTATTTAGAATGTGAAGAAGTCCTAGGTTCGATTCTGCTGTCATATGATATTTAAATTACTAATTTATAATCAAATTCTGTCTTTGTGTGTCCATAGCTCTTACAACGAACAAAGTCATAGTATTTGATGATAAATGTGAAGATATTTTTTTAAGTGAAACTTTTTTTAGAATCATTGTGATTTAAAATTCGATGAAACGAAAATTCGCTAGGAAAGTGAGATGCCGGCGGTACAACTAGATGGCGTTGTACCTTTTCTGAATCACGCTAACGATTTTACTTCGTAGTGTGTATCACAGCTCACGTTTGGCATATACGAAATAAGATGTTCGAATATGGGCTGCAGTGATTAGTTAATCGTTTTTTAACCCCTGAAGCAAAAAGAGGGGTATTATAAGTTTGACTGCTATGTCTGTCTGTCTGTCTGTGGACATGTAGCTCCTAAACGGGTGAACCGATTTGGATGTGGTTTTTTTATTAGACAGCAGGTTTCCGGGTGCTGGTTCTTAAAAATAATGTAATAAATAAAAAATAATCTTTTATAAAAATCGGTTCAGTCAGTTATTAGATATAGATGGTAAAAGTGGTGATGAAAAATCAAATATTTTTCAATATTCACAAGTGGGGTATCAAATGAAAGAGCATAACAAATAACTTACACATAGACATATTTTATCAAAATCGGCTAAGCCATTTACTACATGGATGTAGGGGGTTAATGTGAGGACGAAAAATTCAATGTTGTCAAATGTACCCAAGTCGAGTATCAAATGAAAGAGGATGACGTCTAAGTTATAATTAAATATGTTTTATCAAAATCGGTAGAGCAAGTTACTAAATATGGTAGTTCAAAGTGAAGAATGATCGAATATTGTCAAATATACACATATGGGGTATCAAATGAAAAGGCATGACGAGTATGCTATAATTAAACATGATTCATCAAAGTAGGTTGAACCATTTACTGGATATAAGGTTGAGAATGGGGATAAATAATCGAATATTGTCAAATATACCCAAGTAGGGTATCAAAAGAAAGGGAATGAGGTGTATATTACAATTAGGCATGTTTTATCATTGAAAAATCAAAAGTTTGGATACACTTATGCTAAGAAATATTTTATTATTATTTTCACTTCTATCGTGTGTGAATTGCACACACCCTTTTTTAAATCTATTCTTGTCTAACTAAGTCATTTACTATCAAAATGCCTGAAAGTAGTCATTTATTATTTTCGAGTACAAATCCGGCCGTAAGTACATAAATCTCAAACCTAATATTCGACTTACAACGTTGCTCATTTCACAAAAGTGATTTTAAAGGGGGGTGATTTCGTAGAGTATTTTGCTGCGAAATATTTTGTCGTCGGTTTGCCGCATCTGGCGACCGTCCAGTCGCTTGATGACAGCTTATGAATATTTTCGCCAAAATTCACCTCCTTTCTATTGGACGGACGTTTCTTATTTAACTTTTTAGTCGGCATTATGCGCCCGTGTCCTCGTATTGCATTTATTCTGAATGCTATTTAAGTAATGAATGTTTTGAGATCTATTTTGGGGATTTATGGGCAATGTTTAGATTGTTTTTATAAGGTGCGATGGAAGTTATAACTATGATTGCAGTGTTGTTACAGTTTGAAGCGGCAAACAGACTACCTGCTGGCAAGTGGCCACTGCCTCCCATTGACATCTGTAAGCAACTTCATATAGAACAAGGGTTCTATCTGAAGTCGATCACAGATGTGTCGTTACTCCAGAAGACTAAGAGGGTTGTGTCATATGAAAATGAATAGGCAATCACACCCTTCAATTGAAACGCAACAAATGTTTTTTTTGCTGGCAATAGTTGTTGCGGTGGTACTTCACCGGTCAACTATACTTGTTCTACCACCTTGTAGATTAACTTAAAAAATAGTTATATGTGCGTATATGTGCGTTATACTTATCCACAAATTTTATAATGCACTCAGATAGTTAAGAGATTTCGGGCTGCAAAACGCACGTTAAGTCACCTGGTTATGATAATTGAACATTATAATGGTGAGATCTTATGGTTGGTTTCAATATATCTGGCGCAGGTAAACAATCCGCACCTCCTCACAAAAATCTATTGTAGCAGTGTGTTGGAGTCCCAGTTGTGGAAAAAAATCGTTTCAAGCAGAGCGACACTGTGTGCAACCTGTATTACCTGTATTACAGGTTGCACACAGTTAAAATCAACTTTATTCGTATGAAATAAGAGATGAAATGGATAACCGAAACTAATTCAAAAATACCTTGGAAATTTTAGATAACATAAGTAACAAATAAACCACATATAAAATGAACTTTCGTAAAGTTCGTAATAAAACAATAGCTTCTAGTCTCGTCTACTCCACGATAGATGTCACTACGTCTTTATGCAATGCACCCGGTGTCGCCGTCCGTCGCCGCATGGGGCGCCACGATCGCCCATTGTTCCCGACTCAGCATCACTCTAACTTCGATAACGCATAAATTCAGTGTTCGAATCTTTTGTTTTATCTCTATAACGTATGGACACTGCGAAGTGAGTCCGTATGATACCTCGATGTTTCTTTTGTCTTTATTAATGAAATATGTCGCTACAGAGCCACGGTTTATTTTATTATTTTAGTTACCATTTGTTATCACGACTTTATCTGCCGTATAGAAGAAGGATGCATCGAAAAGTAAATTATGAAGGTATTGTTCGGGTCAATTCCTGAGAGAAACAATAGGACCGAATAATTTTAGCTGGGAATAATAAATTTTATATTAACAAGAGTCAACACTAAATACGAAACGGATTTCAGTATAAAAAAAGGCTTTCTACACTCATAGCCCCCACACTAGGATTTTCGCCTGTGTTTCGTGGGTACCATGGACACACAAAGACGAAAACATAAACACTCAGACCCACAACAGAATCTAAACTCATCATTCACATGTCTGTGGCCGGGGATCGAACCAGGCGTGTCAGACTGATATGGTGACCGTTCCGCCTCGCGGGTCGTCTAAGTTGTTCTGTTCAGTTGAAACGCAGTGGCGTCTTCGAAAGTAATTTCGGGTTTAATTCAAAAGGGTGTCGTTAATCCTGAGATATTAGGAAGATCGCAAACATCTTAGCTATCATTTTCTTATTTCATCTCAAGCCGAGGGCGGGAACTAATGAGCCATCGAAAATTTGTATCCAAACCTTATAGATATGGAGCTTAATTTGATACTTATCATATGATATTAGTTTCTGAAATGTTTAAGAACATATTTGTATTAAGATCTCTTACATTCGTTGTCAATAATTGTATACAATATGAATGAATTCATCATGATTAGTTAGTTGAATAGTTACCAATCGAGATTGGTAATCAGTAGTTTATCACTGTTCATAATGGCAACAGCTCCTTGACGTACACTATTGGATACAGGGTAGCCTTCTTGCTTTAATTTTATTGTGCCTTGATTTTTTTATTTATTTTTAGATGTTGTAGGAAATGCAGCATGCAGTGCAGGTGATGGTAAGTGGTTACCGTCGCCCATGGATATCAGTAGGCGACTTCATAAAGGACAGGGATTATATCCGAAGCCGATCACAGATGCGTTATTACTTCAGAGGCCTTAATTGGTCGCTTCATATGTAAGTATACCGGCAAACACACCGAACGAAACTTAAGAACTGTTTGACCCTAGAAATAGGTGTGGCGGTGTTTCTAGAAGGAACCCATTCTTTTCTGATCCTGTTATAAACTAATATCAAAACGGTATGATAATAAAAAATCAAAACTGGTACCTTAACTGACACATACCTTTATTCAGTAATAAATTAACACGACATCTCTATAATGAAGAATCATCCAAATCCGTGACTATCATGACATCGGTAGTTGGATGCAAACTAAATTCATTAATCCCGCTAATTTTCTGTGAGAACGGACAATTCGTCACGTCCCCTCTGCTACCCTTTCGGTCAAGGGTCCGGGGTCTCCCTAAGTACAAATGAACGTAATAATTCCAACTGTCAACTGAATGGCCTAAGTATTCTGTACTTGCATACAACTTAATGCATTTAAGTATATAAATTTTGATGAGATTTTAAACGATTTGGTTACTTCATTAAAGATATATATTATGAGATTCATTAAGAGAGATATATTTATGAATTATCAAAATATAAACTTATTAACTAATACTATGCAACGAATTATTGTCTACAAATAATATTAAAAAATATGGATATTATAGATTTCAGACTTTAAGCAATAAGTTAATATACACATTTCAAATAAATTATCTACGAACACTTTCGTAACATCAAGCTATGAATTGTATCCAAAATTTTTGGGGTAAGTATCATAATCCCTATGCATACAGTGGCATTATTATTCAAGTCAGATTAGGTTAGAACAACTACGTCACGACCCTTCAAGTCACCCTTGACCGAAAGGGTTGCTAAGTCCAAACGAACGCAATAATTGCTGTCCACCGGATCGCCGCCAGGCATTGTTACGTTTGACACAGCATGAATGGTAATATCAAAGAGACTAAAACAGACGTTATTGAGCCTTTCTCCTTTATGTGGGGTAAGCAGAATTTAATTACACATACTCATTTTATAGTGAAAATGCATTTAGTTGACGCTTTATAGTCGGAAGCCAATGATGTTGGTCATGAAGTTCCATAACTGATGGATTTGAAATATTTTACAGACCTGATAATGATAATTTAGTTAGATATGAAGTATTATTAGAAGTAGTACACATATACATATACAAGTATACACAATAGTAAGCATCGAGTAACATAGGGTCTTGCTCGCAATTCCAAATCGGTAGTAGCTCTGCTCCAGAAACTTATATACTCGCTACTTCAAATCTTGTCGCAAGTATATTATAAGTACCTTATAGCATATGTTTATTATAAAGTAGCATAGTAGGAAATTTACTTCGTGATATAAGCATCTATTCTTCGTAGTCTTATTAGTAGTCAAATTTTGTTCTGATGTTTTTTACAATAGATTAAAAATCAAATTAGAAATTATTTGGTACATTTACCATTACAGCTTGTTGGATAGGCTTAGGTAATTACCTAAATAAAATTATTTGATTAATTTGGAAATATCACGCAGCAATTCATTAAATATACCTACAAATAAAAAACTTATAAATTATCCATGAAAATACATGAAATGTTACTTATTAATCCAAACATTTATATACATGAAGACGAGTACAATCCAATTCTGAATTCAAAACAGAAGCAAAATATTCACAGGAAGGGATCGAAGCGTACAATTCATTCCGTAATTAACATTCAAAATTATTAAAACATGTCCTCAAAATCTGTTCGCCCCTAACGAGAAGGGTGACATAATCGGAGAAACAAATCTGGCTGGTGCTGCATTTAAATGATGATGATTAATTTGCTCTACGAATGACAAGAAGGGTTAAAAGCCAAGGGTCGTAATTCTGCCACTTGTTCGAGCTATTCGGGGAATCCGAAACAGAATTTGCACAGTTTAATTTCCACGGTACCATTTCGTGACGTCTGATTGCCTTTGTAGTATCTTCAATGGGTTTGATGGAGTGCGTAGATATTTCCGGGTTGAGGAGTACTAATTACGAACTTTGGGAGGAATTTCGAAATGAGCGTTGCCGTCGAACTTTGTCTGGTTTAATTTGGGACGGAATCAATTTTACGAAATTTGGTTTTATTCTGCAATTTAAATATTTCTTGCACCGTTAAAACTTTGACCGTTTTAGAATTAGATGATTGACAAAAATACAAATACAGTAAAAATTGGAATTTTATTTACCTTTACGTCTCCAATGAACACATTATAAATATTATGTAGATACCCTTATCTGCCGATTCAAATAAAACTTTTCAACCTCGCTTAAGCAGTTAACCTCACCTAAGCACCGTTT
>MOOZ01000001.1:539880-550773 GCA_002930495.1 Cecropterus lyciades | reverse complement strand
ATCGATAGCAATACGTTAAGCCTGATCTATTTTAATTTAATTAAATTAAGAATGACATTACTCGGCAGTAATCACCTGTTGTCAAATATACCTACTGTATAATTGAAATATCTTGGACACGGACAGTGTCCAAGATATTTCAATTAAAAATTACTAAATTTTAAGCTTTGAATTTTGGAATACCAAAAGAGAAGCTCTTTTTCTACGTAACTCACTCGGATTATTTCTCTTGTCTTGTTTTAAGACAAGGTGAGGCTATCAGTTAACAGGTCAAGTTCTCTGGAAGCGTGGAGGTATGTAGTTGTCACGTGCCTTAATTATTAAGGATATTGTACATATGACAAATTATTTTATTTGAAGTCAAAACTTTACAAAGGACTGGAAAGTAAAGTTCCATTGAGAGAGACGGTTTAAATTACTTATAAAAGGGTATATACGACCATCTTCACATATAACGTAAGCCTTACAACAGAAATTCTGATTTGGAGGTTGTAAGGGAGATATACCTGCCTACACAAGCCATTTTATTTTAATCCTCCGGGGTAGTGATCGGCGCCTACCTTAGGGTCCTAAATAGGTAGGAATTTAGGACCCTGAAGTGGGTGTTAATCCTATTTGGTGTCTAATACACATGTCTTCGAGTATGATCAGTAGTGTTCGCCTACCAACAGATGGAATGCATGCTCGTTTAATACAAAAGCCGTAGAACAAAAAACAAAACACTTACATTACATACAAAATCATGTTTATATCGATGTAATTTTGGTATGTATAGTGTATGTAATATTTTTGTATTAACATCCTCTATCAGTGCATACACTCCCTTAACTAATTCTTCATAATGAAATAATTTGTGGGAAAACATGCGTCTGCGACGCGATTAACGAGATAAGCTTCCAAGATGTGTGTTACTGTGGCAGTACCATAACAAAATATATTTAAAAAAATATACACTTATATTATTATAAATTTAATTTCACATAATTCAATACTTCTGCTACTATTGCAATTTCTTCTGCACAATTTTGAAATTCTATGAGATATTTGCACAGTTTATTTTCTATTTTTCTTTTATATATATTTATATAAGCGAAAGAAATATAAATATATGTATAGAAGCACTTCTGGTTAATCATAATTATGACAAATTCTTAACTACATACTACATATATCTAACCACGAGATTTGGATAAATTGTTAATAGTTTATGATTACATATGGGTAGTTATAGTCGTCAAATATATATAGTCAAAATATTTTTGTTACGATTTTGTCTATAATATGAACGAGAACAAGATGTTTGTTATACCAGCAGTACTGTCATGATAAATCACTTAGGCTTTCAAAATCTACGTATGAGACTCACTGTAAACTAATAAATAACAAGTTATGTAAAATATTTCTTATGATTTATTAAAAAAAAATCTGTGAATAATTGTTAGTTGTAATCAATCAAATTAGATAAGGTTTTTTCATGTTCACACCTGTACTATACAATTAAAAATATGAATCTAATGATACCAATGTTTCTATATAACGAATAATAAGTAATATCTACAAAGTAAACAACATAAACAAGAGATATGAGTAGCCTATTCAAATATTTCCAAAAAATGTTGTTTAGATAAATGAATCACTGGCCGGCTCATTCACGGCACGTATCATTTTAATGAATGAGCCTCGCAGTGCGTAGGCACCGCCCAAACCTTAATAAAATTGTCATAAACTCAAGATAAATGTAAAAATAAAAAAGTAAAACATCTTAGCGGGTTAACAGGTAAAAAAGAAGAGTCAACGCACTTTATTGTCGAAGTTCGTCGAGAAAGCGAGGTGTGACTTCAAATTTGGTGGCTCTTCAACAAAGGTTGTTATGTTAAGTAGGATTTAGTTAAGATTGGTATTATTAAGAATAGTTTATACATACTGGTATTTTTAATATACTATTCTCCTAAATTTCGTATTATTGCATTTAAGGAGACAGAAAAAGTGCCGTTGGGTGTGATGATATTCGTAGGCCTATGATACATCTGATAGTAAAGAGTTTATTAATAGTTATTTTTAATTATTCTTTGCTGTTGGGTCAACATCCTTCCCTTTGGAAAAAGGCTTTTGTGCGGCCTCTTCATAAAGTGTCAAATCCTTCCCTTGCAAACCATTTTCGTCCAATTTGTATACTGCCATTCCTTTCTAAAGTTTTGGAAGCCTATGTACATAAGCAAGTCTCCACTTTTGTATCTAAACATAACCTACTGAGCGTGTATCAATCTGGGTTCCGTCCTGGTCATAGTACTACTACTGCATTGATTAAAGTTACTGATGATTTAAGACACGCTATGGATGACAGAATGGTTACAGTAGTGGTGCTAATTGAATTTTCAAACGCTTTTAACACAGTCGACCATGAAATTCTTCTCTCCTTACGGCGGAGAAGCTGGATCGTGTAAAATATATTTAAAGAAAAAAATTCAGACCCGCCGTTCATCTCACGACAGTGAGTTCTTCCAGAATTTTGAAAGTCAATATTCCACAGCATAACAGTAATTATTTCCGGTACTCTTTCACTGTACAGGCGATACTACTCTGGAAGGCCCTACCCGAAAACTTTAGAAAAGCCACCTGTAGGAGCACGTTCAAGAGGCTTGTGCGTGAACATTATTACCTACCACAAATTGTCGCTATTGCCCAAGGATGAGTGGCAGAGAATGCCATTAGGCATTAAGTTCACCGTTGTAACCCTTAATTTAAGGTGTTTCAAAAGTAAAAATAAATAAATAAGGAACAGTAAACCCGACGAATGACAACCCGCGTGGCTGAGCGGTCACCATACCGGTCTAACACGCAGTGGGTCCCGGGTTCGATCCCCGGCCAGACAGAAATCTGAATGAAGAGTTTGGATTTCTGTTCTGGGTATGGGTGTTTGTGTATTCGTCTTTGTGTGTCCATGGCTCCCACGACACAGGAGAAAATCCTACTGTGGGGCTATGAGTGTAGCAAGCGTTTTTTTAGTAAAAGACAACCGAATAAAAATTATATAAATAGCTAAAAGCATACAGTGCAATGATGGCGAATGCCCACCCATAGACCCACATACTACCTACTACCTACCCACTACATCAGCCCTAAATTAAATATAAGTCGCTTCTCATGTCGCTCATATATATGTTGCTACACCTGAGGAATATGTCGTCAATGTCGTGAAATGCCTCGTTAAAGTATTTCCCTTAGACCCTACACCAAGAAACATCGCTTGCTGTTATTATAAGGCAGTGATGGAATTGAAATTGAAAAATAGACGTGATGGTAACGTTTTCCCATTGGTGTAATAGTAATTAGTAATAAAATGTAAGAAACATTTCGTACGTTTAAAATTATTAAAGGAACATAGAAATATTATTTATTCGGTTCATCATAAAAGAAGAAAATACTAATTCATTGACTAAAAAGGTCGACTCAGCTTATTGCTGCAGGTAACTATGGTCACCTGAATCGCTGATGTTCCGTGGAACATTACAGCCTATTTGTAGCAATCGTACAACAATTACAAGATATTGACTTTCTTAAGCCGAACTGTCATCGTATGGCGTCTATTTTATTAAGCAACATCGCCGAGCAAATGGGGCTTTAGAGTAAATTACAGAAACTCAATAATGCAGCGCGAGCAATAATCTCCGTAATCACAAATCAAGTTGTAAGCTGAACGCTTTCATGAGCACCGTGGGCGGCTGCTTCCAGCTGGCGACATACTGATAACTCCATGGCCCAGTAAAGTGGACATTGGTTCATGATATCATTATGACATCACTATTTATTAAGACTAACATGCGCACGCACAATCCACAGGATCGAGAAAGTTAGATGCTATAAATTTGCCTCCGGGCTTTTGTAAAAAAAAAATGCAGTGTAATAGTCTTCAATTAGCTTGATTTTATAGCAAGTAATATCATTCTTATTAATCGATTTTCTTGCATGTAATAACAGTGTTTTTAATTGAACATAACTTTATTTGATTTAGATTACATAATTTTATACAATATTATTCCTGTGTTAATCTACATCAAAAACTATACTGGACGACCTGCGTGGCGGAGCGGTCACCAGACGGGTCCAGGTCCAGTTCCGGGTTCGATTCCCGGCCAGACCGGACATCTAAATGATGAGTTTAGATTCTGGTCTGGGTCTGGGTATTTATGTATTAATCTTTGTGTGTCCATGGTACCTATAAGACAGGAGAAAATCCTAGTGGGGCTATGAGTGTAGAAAGTGTTTTTTTTTTGTATGTGTGCCAAATTTAACTTTCTATTTTGGGTGGAAGAGTAACAAACACATATAGATCCTCACAAACTTCCGCATTTATAATTTTAGAACGATAAGATTAATGTTTTTACAGTCATTATTAAAGTCATGATCGTCGATCTAAACGACCGTGAGTATCAAACTGTTACGAATAGCTCGAACTGTCAAAATAGCTAAAATATACGCCGTTTTATTAACACCGGACACAACAATTGCGGCAAAGTGTGGGATTCCTTACTTCCCTAGTTTATTACATTTAAAGTGCGTGGGACGCAGTACGGTGGTCTTCGCTTTAGGAGTAATTATTGCTTTGTGCATAGATTATGCTGTTTATCCTTTTGTGTCTACTTTCACGCCTCTGTGTTGTATGAACTCGTTAGCTTTCGTCTATTATGTTGTTGTAAATTTAAACGCTTTTACAAATCTTTGTTACAATTTTTTTAAAGAAAAGTAAACACACGTTTCTTCACTCATAGCTTCGTACTAGGATTTTCTCCTGTGTAGTGAATGCCATGGAAACGCACAAAGACGAATACACAAACACCCAAACCCAGAACAGAATCTAAATTCATCATACAAATGTCTGTCAGGACGGGGACTAGACCTGGAACCCACTGCGCGTCAGACCGGCATGGTGACAGCTCCGCTACACGGGTCGTCATCTTCCGATGTGTTGATTTATGTTGTTTCGTTAATGCCAGAGTTTTATATATTTCGTCTAAACGTGTTTCAACGGCATTACAGGATTAAATATCTAAATAATTGATTATAATACCTAATCGTTGATATAAACATTTACCAGGTCGTAAAAACACTGTAGTTCAACAAGGGAGGTACCACCGCCAAACCTATTTCTAGCGTGAAGCAGTTCTTGCGTTTAAGTGGAGTGGCTGTCGGCTTACTTATATATGAGGCGACCATCATAGCCCTCGGGAGCATCAACGCATCTGTGGTTGACTTCAGATGGAACCACTGTTCTATATGAAGTTGCTTATCCATGGCCCGCAGTCACCACTTACCATCTGGTGGATTGCATACTCGTTGGCTACTCCAGTTTGATAAAAAGCGATCGTTCAAAATAGACGTACATTAAATTATAACTAAAATCTCAAACATCTAACAATCAGGGTACTTGAATCAACAAATCAGAAATAGTCCATTGTCTCCCAATTGATAGTGGCATAGATTTACGAATCGTCAATAAAAGCAATCAATTATACGTTAGCGACGGAGTAGATCGTTTTAATTATTCCAATTATTATTGAGAGCATCCAATTATTGCTATCGCCAGTTCCAATTACTGGTGGCAACTGGCATCCTTGGCTAGTCATTAGTCTTGCCAATGGATTATTGATTGGTGCTGATTGTTTGTTGGTAATATAGTATGTATATTGGGTCATTTGCATGAATCTCTGACGGTTTTAATGGCCAATCTAGACTAATTGTACAGAGCAATACTCAGTTAAAAAGTGCTAGCAAAATTTATTTATGAATTAAAATAGATAGATATCTGGAATAAATAAACTGGAAAAAATATCTAAACTATCATTTAAATGTTTGCTTGACAGGTAATTGAACTCAGGACCGTTTTCAGATCAGTGTGGTGACAGCCATACCTCGATTGTCATATTGAAGTTTATTGAGACCGTTATTATTTGAATAAAAGACATCACTATATTATTTATTTAAAATTAAAGTAAACATAACTAGAACGTCATCATAAAGTAAATTGATCTTATAAGGAACTAAACTTTTCTTTCCATTGTCTTAAATTAGAAATTTTTGAAAGTGTGATTTAAGATACATGTGCTGTCATCTTTTATTAAACTGTGGTAACTCTGGATTTCGTTCAAACGGTATTTTAACATCACATCGAACTACAATTGACATTACAATGCACTACTTGTTTTGAATGTAGCAGTAAATTATTTTCGTCATAAATTTGATTGCGAAATAAAATGAAAGACTTACACTTACTATTAGTACTTAATAATTCTTATTTGTCATACAAACGGGTTACAATTTACATTGCATAATTGTAGTCAGTAACTTGTCACTTAATATAAATCGATATCTTTAGTTTACACGATTACCTCATAAAGCTAAACCAGCGTGAAATATATGTATTATATTATTTAAACACCTTTGTAACTACGTTTAATTTGTTTTGATATATATTACAATACATTATAAATACTTACCATACATACATTTTTCTCTACACAGTACTATTAGGTTCAAATTGTAACCCTTAGAGACGGAAGCCAAATACTCCATACATAGTAGCTTGTTTTTTGGAGTCTTCGAGCGTTAATTAATTAGGAAACACTTGAACTAAACCACTGAGACAGATTCCTTTAAAATCATTTGCTAACAAACTAAATAATTAAAGCAAATAGGCCAAATTGACCATTGGTCAATCCTAACAGTAAACTATAAAATTCGGGGCGCGTCAACATTCTCAAATTAATTATCTCAGGCGCGCTAACAATTTCACTGTGTGCTTCGACCTGTGAAAGTAACCTTGTCTGGTGCAATTAGAACCTGCTCACAAATTGTTTGAATCTTTATGCATGGAATAGAAACAATTTTTTGTATTCTAAAAAAATAAAACTCTAAGTTGTTCTGAATTTGTTCTGTTCGGATATCAAGAACTCTCAATATAACTTTCCGTACCTTTTATTCTGTCACAGGTTAAAGAAATTTCTTTGAGAAATAAGCAGTAATGAAAAGTAACTTTCGTATATACTACTATGTCATACTACATAGTACTATATCGTAATGTTTTGTTTCATCATAAACGTTATATAAATAGTTAAATTGTTAAAATGAAATAACCGTATATAATCCGTCTGATATGAAATGATCCCGCCATAGACGGCACGAAATCTTTAACCCAAAAAAAATATCAACTTTTTTTAGTAGCATGGAAGTAGCAAACGAGCATGCAGCCCACCTGATGGTAAGTGGTTACTGTCACCCATGGACATCTGTAATCAACCCTAGGTAAGATCTCACCTAAGGTTAGCCACTGAGGACTAAGATGGAATGCCTCGGAAAAATATGTCTCTCTTACCACACCTTTCAGACCAGAACACAGCATTGCATAGCACTGCTGTTATGAGGCAGAAATAAGTGTGGCGGTGGTATTTCCGGAGTCGAACCACAAAGAGTTCTACCACCTTCAAAACTACATATAACTTGTTTTGTAGATGACTAAACAATATCATTGCTTATTCAGGCTATTTCCTTTTAAACTTATTGGCTGCACATACTTCCACGTCTCTGGCTGCAACACATTACCCATTAGCACCGTCTACGACGCTTGTATTAGTAACAAAGAAGTTATTAATAATGTAGTCTCTACGTGTAAGCGACATTACTCTGCGCAATTAGTGACCGCTTACAAATTGCCCGTTCGTCGTCATGCTATCTGTGAGTGCTTCGAATTGCGGATAATTGATCGCCAATGAGCGCACGTGACGCCAACAACCGAATATGAACAGTGTTCACACGTTTAAAATCATACTTATTTATTTTAAATATAGAAGTTACAAACGAGATCCGTGATGATAAGAGTCCACTGTCGCACGTTGACATCTATTACATAACTCAGATAAGATTAGGGACCTGAGATTACCTGAGATTGGTCACAAATATTTTTCCACCCCTGATTACTAAATTAGAATACCGCTAATAAGTAAGTCACCCTTAATATACCCTCAAACAAGACTTTTGCATATATTTATTAATTTAAGGCATGTATTTGACTCTTTTCTAAAATTATTATGGAAATTCGTAAGTTTATATATGGTTATATAAAGTTTTTGAATGAAGGTTCAATAATTTTAGGGCAATTTAAAGCATGTATTTGACTCTTTACTAAAATTATTATGGAAATTCGTAAGTTTATATATGGTTATATAAAGTTTTTGAATGAAGGTTCAATAATTTTAATCACGGTGTTACACGGTTATAGGCAATCAAGAAGACTAAAATGTTATTTGCGTTATTATATGTATATGCTTTTTAGAAAGCGAAGGCCAAAAAGGCAAAATACATACACAATCATTCATTAGCCATGAATCATCAACGTTAGTAACAGTACAACAAGGCTCATAAGCTTTCAATTATTATACAAAAAGTAATACCTATGGGTGGGTTACTAGGCGTAATATATTGAATCGAAGTTAAAATAAAAAAGGCACAAATGTACAGCCAAGCTTAAAAACCTTGATAGTTGACATAATTAGGATTCCACAAGTAGATTGAAGGCTGGCCAAGCTTTTAGTAAGAAATGTAATCAACTGAATGATGCGGCTTGTTACTTTATTAGAGCATTAAGTAATGAACATTGGACTTATTACATTATTTTACGCGGAAGAAACTACTAATGTTATGAAAAATGCCCGGTTTCTGGACGCCCCATCAATTTAGATTAGAGCTAATAGCCGGTATACACACGAGTAGATTACAGTAGCCACCCCCAACGACATAAGAAAATCTACGTAAAAGTTAAGGTATAAGAAAATTTCAAGCCTATTATGAGTTGCCGTATCGAAATTGTATAGTTGGATTAGTGTGTATTGATACTGAAATAATGGATACCTATATAGATTATAGAAATATAGGTAGCGTAAAGAATATGACAAATAACATATTAAAATTTATATTTATTTAGTGGTGTTAGAACTCTTTGTGGTTCGACTCCGGAAGCACCACCGCCACACCTATTTCTGCCTAATAACAGCAGTGTTATGCGCTGTTGTGTTCTGGTCTGAAGGGTGTGGTAAGGGAGACATACTTTTCCGAGGCATTCCATCTTAGACTTTGATCTTACCTAGGGTTGATTACGGGTGTCCATGGGCGGCAGTGGCCACTTATCATCAGATGGGCTGCATGCTCGTTTGCTACTTCCATATTATAAAAAAAAAGATTAATTTACTTCTTACACGTCAATATTCGAAAATATTTACCTTTATTATGTTTATTACAAATTAAAGTATTATTAAAGTAATTAAAAATATTATGCAATGCACTTTACAAAATAAATATTGCAACAAATGTATAATTTCAGCGATACCTTTTTTTTTTTCAAGGGGGAACCTTCAATAGGTACCCGGCTCCGTGGGAGCGACTTATGTTGGATTTTTACCGCGCTAAAACCCTCTCGGTGGCCGTTCTCAGCGCTGCGAAGACTACTCCGGGATCTTCAATACTGATATTTACTATCAAGTCGATTGCATACTGGTTTGCTACTTCCATATTATAAAAAACACAGTTACCCGTAGACAAACCTAATGCTAGATCATCAAAACGTATCTATCGCAGTATGCCACGTACGACTAAGTCGAGCAAGGTAATATGGAGAGGTTAATTTCTGTATGGTTGGCCGGCAGCCGTGGTTAATAAATTAGTGTGCTTCCGCAACCGACCCTTAGTTACTTAGCTCATATTATGAGTTTCCATTATTTTAGTGCTCATTATTGAGACCTACTTTCTTATGCCATAAAACTTTCGAGCTTTTGGTAATACACCGTCAACAGATATCTTAAAGCCGTTACTGCAGTACTAATCAAATAATTCCTCATATAATTATAACAGAAGATTTAAAAAAATAACATGGATGAAAATATTAAAACAAAAAACGTGAATGCTTAAAAACGTTCTATTGTCTTCAGTTTTAGTTTTTCATACTTCATTTCAGCAGTTGTTTTTTTTTTATATAATAATATGTTTAATTTGACGCCTTTTATGAGTTTTCCTAATAGTAAAATAAAAAATAATAGTATTATAATACATTTTTGAAATGCTCTTCCACCCTTTCCCTTTTTACTTTACACCTATTTATTTACACTTTAGAAACTGTGACGATTCCTAAGATATAATTTACTAACTTTCATTGGATAACATTATTGCAACGATAATTAAAAAAGTCATCCTTTCTCATCATTTTAAAAAAATATAGCCTATGTGAATGCAAACTGAAACGAAACATTACTATCCTTCTACCGCAGTCGAGTTAAATCAAATTAATTACTATTTCTTTCTATAAAAATGAAAAACTAACAGGTCTTTAAGAAATTAATTACCTTCAATAATACCATACGCACTTAATTAATTTACCATCTTATCATAAATAAATAAACCTTTATCGGGCAATAGCTGCTATGTTAATTTATAGATACCAATCACGAAACGTATACATATGTCTAATTAAAATTAATTATCTTCTGAAACAAGATTTTCTCATTATCACTCGTAATTTACGATGCGTAACACGGGTACTTCGGGTTTGATAAGATAATTCGAAATCCCAGTAAATATAGCGACATCTACGGGATAAATAAAGAATTTACTGATAAAAAAACCTGATTTACATATAAATGTATCTAGAGATGCATTACTGTCTGATAGATCTTTCTGGTTCTTGTTTATTAATTATACTTACTTTTAAATACGCGATAAGGTCAATGATCTGGTTATACACTGCTTCTATAGTAAACGATGTGACACACACGATATAAATACTAGGAACAAACACGATCTCTCTGTGCATGTTACTCGTCTTCACAAAGTTAACAATTCTTTTATGGGTCA